>BMAW01083363.1:1088531-1226064 GCA_019974015.1 Nephila pilipes
ATGAATAAAAAAAAATTTTGCAAAAAAAATGTTGTTTTCAATGTTAGCCTCGGGAGTTATTGATCGATATGTTATATATATATATATATTATTCTTTTTGAGGTGAGCGAGGTCATTTTACTTTCATTTTAAATAGATCAGCAGAGTGGTGTCGGACTTCATGGCCAAAGCGAAAGAGAGAGAATTTTACATGGTTCCAAACTTATATAGAAGAATTTCATTAGGTCATGTTTTAATCACATGGTATAGAATGAAGGTATCTTTCAGAGACTGGCTGGAGCCGAATAGTCTAGTAGGATCATCCCTACAGATCTATGATCGAGGGATATGTTTATTCAGCAGATTTTATGAACGCATGAATGTATAAATTAAGGTTGATTCGGAATTGTATCAGAAAATAAGGATGAACTCTTTAGTTAGAGTAGAGAATAAGAAAAATTAGAAAATTAAATTATTTTTCAAGGAAATTCAGTACATAGTACATAGAATTCAATACACACACACACACACACACACACACATATATATATATATATATATATATATATATATATATATATATATATATATATATATATATTGCACTTTTATCGAATGTGTCTAGGAACACATATGTTTAGCAACCTAAATTAAGATCTCCCAACATTTTTAAGACTTTTGTTCATTTTAGCTGAAAAAAACTTACGAATATGAAACTTTATCCAAAATTCAAAGAAAATTTTTTATGAAAGTAGGATTAAAGCATTTATTAATGAAAATGTAAATTAAAGAAAAAAAATCATTGATCAAATTGTTTTCTTCTGAGTACATTGAGTGTTGAAAACAATTTAATAAATTTTGATTTTGTATTACTCTTATTTAAAGTTATCTCGTGTTTCCTTTATAAATTGAACTAAAAAAAAAAAATTTTTAAATCCCTCTTAAAAACTTTGAAGTTAAAAAGAAATTAACCATTACCAAATACTTTCAATTTAATTTCGTATTTTGTAAAATCTTAAAAATTTTCTGAATAAATTTGAGAGACACTGAGTTTAATTAAATATTTTAATTTTAGCTTCATGTTAAGAATGCGAAAATAATTCTTAATAATTTAATATAGTAATGTATTTACTAAAATTAATAATTATTTTTATAATTCAACTAATTTTGTGTGTTATTATCAATAATTCTCTATAATATATTTTTTAAATAATAAAAGTCGATTTCGAATCAGCGCGTAGATATTGCCGCTAGATATTTATATATTAAATATTATTCTGAGACAGTTAGTTAAAATTACATATATATTGTATTTAATGAAATGGTTAAAGTATTTTGAATAAATTTAAGAAAAAGAACAAAAACAATAAAAGAGAGAAAATAGAAATGTAATTTTTTTCAAAAATGGAAAAAAAATTGAATTGGAGAGATTCTCTCAATAATCATTATGAAAACGAGAAAATACGGACTGAAGAAATATATTAATTGTAAGCACAAATGCTATTTTTTTTTTTTTTTTTTTTTTTGAAAAAAAATTTCTTTTGGGTTTGTAGTTAAAGCATTTATATTTCAAAACGTGAAATACATGTGGCTGAAATTTGAGTTAACTATTTATTACTATTATTTACAATGAAAATTTTTTACAATGTACGGGTAATTAAAATGAAATTTTACGACTAGTTTTCAGAAAATCAACTCATAAACATAATGCATGACTAAAAGAGAAAAATGATTTGATTAATCTAAATATACATTTTTAAAAATAAAGAAAATAAATTGCTTTGAAATGAAAATTCAGTTAATAACTATATGTTTGGAAAATGCAACTTAGTAGTAAGTTAACAATATGTATAATCGTTAATATTAATGCAAATCATCTTATTTTTTTATTCTCAATAAATATATTTAAATACAAGTTCCAAAATGAATGGGAAATTTCTTGAAATTTTGGGACTGAATCTTATATTTTAGTCTTTTTATTTTTCGAAAAAAAAAAATACATTGGTATTTTTTTTGGACGAGAAAAGCATATGATTTTGTTTAAAAAAAACACAGTTATAATTTTTTTGAGAAAAAAATTTAAGCAAAAAAAAAAAATAATAATATACATTATCAGAAATTTCTCATATCTGATGCAACTAATATATACCGTAAGAAACTAATTAAAGATCAAAATAATTACGCACATTTTATTTATTATTATTTTTCATACTTTAATATTTCATATAATGTAATGACTCGTATAAAAATCAGATATGTCGTATAAAATATATGATATATCTTATTTAATGTAAAATATATGTAAAGATTTTGACTTTTCTCAAATTTCATGTAATCATTACGAAATTCTAAGAGATTTATTCCATGTGATTTGATGCATAGATTTGTTGTATTAAAATAAATTCTAGTTATGAATATTAATAATCGAGTGTATATTAATTTTTTTTTTTATTTTTTTTTTATTTTTCAACAGAAAGTCGAATTATTAAAGACTAAAAAGGAATTTTACATAAACAAAAGTAATTACAAATTTTGCTTTCCTATTTATTTCTTTTAATTTGTAAATACTGCATGCCGTTAATGAAAAACTTGAGATAGAAATTTAAATAAACAATATAAAATATTTCAATCTTCTATTTTATTAATAGATTTAAAAAAAAAGATTATTTGATTTAGGACCAAAGGAATATTTAAATATTCAATACAATGTTACGATTGAAAATAATAAAAAATTAGATACATTTTCGATATCATAAATTTAGATAAATTCTTTGATGTAAAAAAAAAATACAAAGAAAAAAAAAAAGAAAATAGAAAATAAAATTTAAAGATTGCAAAAATTTAATTTTTAAATTTCTTTTAAAAATAAAAATACTAAAACTGAAAAGAAATTAGGCGTTAAATGAATTATTATTTCATTTGCATTACAAATCTGCCAATATCTTTAATTCAGTATCAATAAAACTTTACTGTAAAGCGAAAGGAAATGGAACAAAATGCATGAAATAAAATAAATTTTCATTCAAAAATTTTTTAATACAAATATACTATAGAATATAAGCAAATTTTTATTAACACTGATATTGTATATTAAGAACAATTTTTAGACAAAAATGGATTAAATATGTTCTTTAAAATAATAGTTCTCTGTTGAGAAATATTTCTCAAATTATGCGTATAAATATGTCGAAATTTACATCATTTTTTTGAATATTAATTGTGTAGATAAGTAGTGTTTTTAAACTTTAGATAACGAATTCAATTTTTGAAAAAAAAGATACCAGAAAAATGAAACTCACAACGTCAGAACTTTTGTATTTCAATGATGTGTCAAATCACTTTTAAAGTTAAAACCTCTATATCTAAAATAAACAAAATTTCCTTTGTCAACAATCCAAATTCTATTGAAAAATGTGAACAGATATTCGTAAATTATTTGTTCTACCATTTATTGTCACTACTTATTTTGGTCAAAAACGACTGATTAAGTTCTGTCAAAACGGAAGTTTCAAGAAACTTACCGTAGCTTGTCAATGAATGACCTCCAAGATAGCGCCCGATCCTCGAGACTTAGCACTCTAACCCTAGTTTGTCGTTTCGTTATTGGGTCTCTAAAGAACACGCAGAACGCAGAATCGATCGGTTTTTCAGTTGTTGCCACGAGGAAACAGAGACCGGTAGACGATCTGGAGTTTAAGGACGAGTTAGAATTCCGTATGCAAGCGATTTCGTGAAATAGTAATGATATCTTTCTTTTTTATAGTAAAAATCAATGCTGAAAAGAGTGCATCATATGACTATTCGTTACCTAACTATTTTGATTATAAAAAAATATGAAATACAAATGCTTTTATACCATTAAATATCGATGTTCAGAATGTTTGAGAAATTCATTTTATCTCTCTCTAATTCTTCCTTTGTCTTCAAACACATAATTTCTTTTTAGTGAATAGATATTATAAAATTATAATTTTGATATTTTTTATTCCATAGTTAGTTAATGTAATGAAACTTTTTTTGAATGCATGACTGTATAAAAGAATAATTTGATTCAAATATCTTTTTTTTATTATTTACGAGCAAAATATTCATTTTGAACAGCGAGACAATCATTAAAGACTGTTTATGAAAGAAAACGTCAATGAAATCGAAATGTAGTAGCAGGAAGTGTTGATGAAAAAATTAATAAAAAATAAAACTTACTATGACAAATTTCACTAAATCTAATGCAGCATTAAAATAATCAGTTTTTCGGAAAAGAAAAGAACTTACTTTCAAAGTGGGATTCTTGTATTTTTGATAAAATCCATAAACTCGTCAAAAAAGATAATCGTTTTCAAGAATAAAGATGTAAAACATCATATACAGTGTCTCCCAAAATTGAGTATGCTCATGTTTCTTTCCTTCTTAAAGGCGTAAAACAATATTATTAAATATTTATTTAAATTTAATATTTATAAGCATAGTGAAATACAAATTACATAATGTATTAAAATAAGAAACAAAAAGGAAGAATCTATAATATTTTAATAACCTAAATTTTTACGTTGAACTTACATTTTTATAGGTCACAAAATTGAGTATGCACTAAGAACAATTACTTTTTTTCCTTCCAAAAACATAAATTAATATTTCGTTGTGAATCCTTTTGCATTTAGAACACCTTTCAAATGTTTTCATTGATTTGAAATGGTTTGTGTAATTTCACTGGATATTTTTACCTATTTTTCACGTAAAACTGTTCGTAAGTATTCTTTGCTCCTAATGTTATGCTTTTAAATAGATTTTTCCAACTGAGATCACAAGTATTTTTATCATTATGGGATCAAGAATAAAGGTGATGTGTGCTGTTACATTTTATAACTGTACAATAATAATAACTTAACAATTTCAACTTAACTGATTTGGTTCGTTATCTTGTTGAAACACAGGACGCGACTCTCAACCTAATTTCTGAAGAATAATAAAGCACTGCATTTTAAATTATTCTTTAAAACATCCAAGTATTTCATATTATCTAGTACTTTGTCAATAAAAACCGACTTACCACCCTTTTTTGTAGACATATATCCCCATACGATATCTAAATCACCTCTGTAATCGACAGTAAGAATTGTGTTTGAGGAAAGTAGTTCAGAGTTAGGATTCTGCCCATCGACCCTAATTTCGTGAATCATTAAATTAACTTTCATTATTGAATATTACATCATTTTAGAAATATTGAGGTTTTGAAATAAAATTTTTAGTAAATGTAATCCTTTTTTTCTCTACTCGCATTGGAATTGAATGATTTTCTTCTAACAAAGTGGCCATTATAATTTGCTTCTCGGGGTACTTTCCATATAGTTTTCTGCAGAAACACATCTTTCTATTGCTATTAAAGTAAATGAAACATTTTTTACACAGGGCTCCCAATAGAAGTTTTTCTTACATCTCGAATCTTTTTCTGTTAGTCATCGCTCTGAAGGCTCATTTTCTACCTCTTCCAGGCTTATTTGCAATTTAGCCAGATTTTTTACTTTTCTAGATAATTTTTGTATACCCATCCGTGACTATGCTGAATTTCCTTTGCAATATCACGCAGAAATTTACCTACCTTAAACATTAGAATAACGATTTTCTATATTTCAGTATTAGTTTCAATTCTGTAGCCATTTTCCCATCTAAAATGTTTTTTTTCTCCTAGAAATCAACTACTTGTATCTTAACGAAACTAACTGTAGTACTGAATCATTAAAAAAATAATGGTGGAAAAATCGCAATTTTTATAGAGTATAAACTCAATTTTGTAGCCCTGAAATTTTGAGGTTTAACATTTGTTAATTAAAATATAGATTTTCTATTCTTGTTTCTTACTTCAATACATTTTGTTACGTACATTAAATTGTTTCTTTAGCTTTTAAGCTTAAGTGAATACTTAAAAATATTGTTTTAAACCTTTCAAAAATAGAATGAGGTGTGTGTGTTCAATTTTAAGAGCCACTGTAAAGAGATAAATAAGTTTTTCCTAAGTAAATAAACATCTATTAAAACTGAAAAAGTTAACAGAAAGAAATAATAATAATAATAAGCTATTATCAAAATTAATGATTTAATCTTTTTAAGCAATAAATTCAAATGTCAGAAATATCTGTTATAACTCGTAAAAATTGTTCTAAGCTAACTTTTGTAATAGCAGATTTAGCTATTAAAAGTACTATTTTTTTTAAAAAAAAATAATTAATTAGTAATAAAAATGAAGCAAAAGATAAAATATTGAAGTAGACAATAATATTATTTCAGATATTAATATTAAAGTAAACAATAATTATTAAATTGAATATATTTTAAGATAAATGCAAGATAGATTGAAGTGAACGCTAAATAATTAAATTAAATTTACAGAATTATTCAAAATGAATCATCCAATTTTAAAATTCTATATTTTCAAAAACAAACTACACAGAATGATAAGTAATACATGAATACAAAGAAAAGCTGCGGAAGCTTTATATTGTGAAAAATAGAAGATCTTTGTGCGTTCTTCCTAAAGCTATTTCACAAAAAGTTTCGTCGAACACTTGCAAAAAAGAAAGTTCTAAACAGGATGTTTCTAAACTCATAAGCAAAATTGTAAGGGGTGATACAAAACATCTAAAGGAGTAATTTTCACCACACAATGCATAGGCTGAGAGCAAAAGTTGAATCGCTAAATGGCGTTGTAATGGAAACCATAACGAGTGAGTTTTCTCACACATTGTCATTTCTACCGTGGATTTCGGGAAGCATATTAACGTACAGTAATGAGGAAAAGACCATACCTCCTGAATTTCGAAACACCCTGTATTTTCCCTTTGCATTCATGAATTACTTATTATTCTATGTCGTTTATTTATGAAAATAATGGAATTTTGGAAAATGGATGAATCATTTTGAATAACCTTATATAATAAGCTAAATGTATTTATTATTGCCATAAAATGACAATAAACAAGTCACGGCCATTTAATGCTTTATCTTGTAAAGTACAGGAGTCTTTTAATTAGTCCTTAGAACTTCTAAGAGATAGTTCCCGTAGCATCGAAAATGGTTTCTTTTTAGTAAGCATCATGACTCACAAAGCTGCTGTCTAAGTCTCAATTACTCGCAATCGAGATCATGAAGCCTTTCAATCATCAAAAATTTTTCGTCATGTCTTTTCATGACGATGAGACGATCTTCATATTTTTTGGAAAAAATTCACTGAAAGTAAACCAACGTTTCGATTTTTGCTTGATGTCCAACGCCTAATGATGAATCCAGGTCTCAAAGACGGAGACAACTCGAAGCGGCAATTATGAATCAATGTCAAATTTGTTTCGGCTCCGTTTAACAAATGGAAGCACCCAACAGTAACAACAATTTGTCTTAATGATGCCATCTCTCTTCAAATACAAGCTCTTTTTTGAACCACCCTCGTAATAAATGACTCTATTTTATTTTTTATCAATGCCCATGTGGTGACTAATACATCATCTAACGCAGACGTATTGTATTTTTGTCAGTTAATAAACATTAAAAAAAGATAGAAAATAGTGCTCAATAATGCTGTCACTAGAAACGCAAATTAGTGACATAACTATTTAAATTGCATCGAACCAAATAATTTAAGACTAGGTTTTGCATAGCATATTTAAATATTATATACTCCCCATTCATATTATCTTTCACAACTTTCATATTAAAAGGGAATTTCTGAGGTCGTCTCATATTTAAAAATTTGAAATAGAAGAGAAAAAAAAACACTGGTAAAATGCGACTTTTTTAAACAAATGTTTTCTTTCAAATTCCACACTTTGCGTAACATAATTTTTATATCGTAAGCTTTAAGTAACATTCGCCTGATATATAACCACAACAGTACATCTGTCGGGTAGGAAGGTCGCCACTTTGGCGTGTAGGGGAAGTTGAGGAAGTGAGATGGTTCAGGTGTCAACCTGTTCACTTGTAGGTATGGCAATTTACTATTATTTTCAGTGAACTATTCCAACCGGTTCCTGTTCGTTTTTAAAGAACTGTTCTTTAATCTGTTCTTCAGGTTCCTTGAATCAAAACCTAAAAGGTATTTGAAGGAATGTAACACTATATATATATACATATGATTAGTGCATATTATTACTTCACACATTTGAAGAAAAATTAAATTGGTTGAGTTTTAGGGAAAAAAAATCAAGTTTTGTGATAAATTAATATTAAATTGATCATCATTTTCTAATGTTATCAGCAAATAGTAAAAATCAAATATATTTGGAAATTTCTCAATGCGACTATTTCTAACATCTTTATATATTCAAAATAAATAAATCAATTGAAGTAAATGCTAGCAAAAAAATAAATAAATACTTTTTATATTACTTTGTTTTATCTGAAAACATTAAATACTGTGTACATATTCTTATTTAATAAATGTCAAGTCCATCTTTATTAATGTGTTCCTTTTAATAAAAACATAGAATATTATTAAACATTCAAGTGCATGTTCTACTCTTATTTGCATTGCTAATACACAGTAATAAGAATAAAAATAATGAGAAAATTTTCGTAAAAAAAAAAACTCTTCGTAAATCCTTCTTAGATTTGATCAGGTAATATCCTATTTCCCCTTTTGCATGTACATGGGGTAGCTAATTTATCTCTCATTCGTATCTACTTCATCTTTATTAAGATTGTTTATTAATATTGCACTGAGAAGCAACACGAGAAATAACTATGGGCAACGGACCTCTCAATTCTGAGCCTCAGTCAAGTGACAAAGATTGCACTTGAGTTGGCCCCTCCCTCACCAAGCTTCCACATCACGCCTTAGGAAGATTTGAAAACTCGACCAGATTTAACGAGCATCAACCCCTCTATACCTCCTTCCTCATGTAAAACTTTGGTTTCATTGTGCGCAAATAGAAGGAGAATTATCGATTTATTCTTTTCCGGCACATGGGAAGCTAAAGTGGCACGTCTGATTGAAATCCAATATAGAGAAAAACATTTTTTTCTGTCACGGGACATCTATCGAGTCATATATAAAATGCAGGTCTTGCAAAAATACAAAATTTATTTTTATATACATTTCTATGCTTATTAGTACTGATAATCGATTAAGCCCGATAAGATAAAAAAAAAAAAGTCTTTTCGTTTTATTAACAAAACACTTCCATAAGTTTGGAGAAGTTATGAATTAAAGAAATTTATATATTCAAGGAATACTTAAAAAGTAAGATGTCATAATTAAAACGAGGAGAAGCTATCACACATGAATAACAGAAATTTGACGATGGTGTGTTATTAACATTCAAGGTAAGAAGATTTACAACTTAAGAATGTTTAAAATATTTAACACAATTCAAGGTAAATAACTTTATGATGTGAATAAAATGTTATTGGTTTTATTTGAAATGCCTATACTGTTGTTCTAATACGTCATATTTTTTATGTAAACTTATTGACTTTTATGGTGAAGTGTGTACCGAAAAATTTGATGAATATTAAAACAAGTCACAGCTTTAAAACGGCGTTTTTTACGAATTCTCTTTTGTCTTGGTTGTTATCTCTTTTCCAAAGCACCACCGAATCATAATATTTTTCCTGGCAGTGGTACTAGTCATATCCTTTTTCCTGACATGGGTAAGAGTCACAAACTTTTTTTTTTTCTGAAATGAATCTAAGTCATGTTATTTATCCTGACTCCTTAATTTATCGTGCGCTAGTCTTAACCTTTTACCTGATATAGTTAGACTGTAGTCATAACTTTTTTTTCTGACGCATACACTCTGATCATGACTAAAAGTTTTAACGTGCCCCGAAATTATAATGCTTCTAAATTGCAATTTTTGTTTCCCCCCTCCCCTTCTTGCTGTTATTAGTTATCATTTTTTATTAACTTCGCACTGAGAAGTAACACTATCTTTTTGTTGTTCTAGTCTAAATTCTTACATCTGTGATTAAAAAATTTCAATTTCGGAAAGATTGATGAATAGCGTGAAATTGATATGCATTAGCCTAATTTTTAAAACTAAAAATTCTTTAAATTTACTTTCAGAGCCTGTTGATTTAACTAAGACTTTTCTGTGATTTTAAAAAATTTAATTCCGTGTCATTGGTAAAGAACATGAACATGGAATACTTGTTTCTATTCTTTTACTTCAAAAAGAAAGTAAATTTCTTATGCTACATCATCAAAGATGTCAAATAATTGTAATTTCCTTAGCTTGATATAAATAATTTTACCAAGGAAAAATTAAATATAATGCCAGTTTTAATATTTCAATTTTTACAAACATACCTACCATTCTATTGTAAGTATTTCCAATATTATTTGCCACGGAGCTTATACGCAAGACTGGACTTTTTTTTTTAATTAAAAAGTTAGATAAAGCCCCAGGTTTTATATAAGTGAATCTCCGGATCTGTCTTCATTACTTGAAGAATTTTCGTGTGTTTTGAATTGAAGATGTTCTTTCGATGTTTGTAGTGTGTCAATGTGAAGAATCATTTGGTTAATGTCTCTCGAAAAGGTTCAAGCAGGGACTCACAAGGAATAAGGTTAAGAATTTATAATCGTTCTTTTAATCATCTAACATACACTGATTCCCAAAGATTTAGGAAAATTATAAGGAAACACATAAAAGAAAAAACTATAGCCATTTTTTTTACCTTGAAAATACACAAAATGAAAATATAGTGTCTGAGTTCAGAGGGATATCAGCTTTAACATTGGATGTGATTACATGTAGCAAGTACGACAGCGATGCCCCATGCTCAAAGTGTGATGGTGTGTTATTAACTCAGTTGGTAGAAAAGTTCATTGCTTTGTCAAGACAATTCAAAGATCTTGATGAGTAGTAGGGGGAGGAGAGTTAAATGGAGTAATAAGTCTGCTTGGCGCATGCCGAGTATACTGAAAATCTGCCTAAATTTAGGGAATAGATGACAGGAGTAGAAATAACAAATGCATCAATTGATGGACTTCTAGTCGCAGAAAACAAAATTAGAATTGAGCAATTATTTACTCCCTTCATCATTCTAAATCAAATTTTTAATTTAAATACTTTTACATTTTCCAGGTTAAACAGTAGCTTGAAAAGGGGAACTATGATTATGAGCCTTAATCCTCCGAACTCTGTAAGAGCTAGTGATGTCTTGCGCCCCCTCTCCATTTCGTCGACTACTTTGCTCCATCCCCTTAACGTTTCCCTCCAGAAGTCTCTCAGAAGAAAGATCTCTACCTCACGGCAAGTAAAATCACCATTTGCCGATCAAACATCGCACTCGATCTGATTCGGACTTAAGGGTGCTACGCAGCCCAGACACTTGCAGATAAACAACGTCAATCGGGCCCAAGTCTGGGTAGCATGCTATGCGACCCATAACCGTAATGATCATTTCCTGAAAGTAATTCCCCCTGATCTATATATGTGCAGTCTAGCTTTATCGTTTGGTAGGATGAAACAATCACCCACATCTGTGTAAGGATCCAGAATGTTGTTTCTTTATACCGGGACATTAAAAATACCTCTTGTGACGACATACAGGTCAGTGTAACCATCCAAAAAAAAAAATACCTGCTCGCATTTGCACAGTGTATTCACCAAACATATCTCTTCCATATACATGACAGGGATGATAGCAGTTTCAGGCTCCCACTAAAGACCAATAACCTTCTTGAGTCGCTTTACAAACAAATCTGGACTCATCAGTAAATAGTACAGACTTCCATTGATTTGTGTTTATTCCATTTGGCTGTTTGTAGACAAACCTCTACAATTGATGACTCTTAGTAAAACAGCAAGAAGAGCATCAGTGGTAAGATCAGAAACAAGTTCAATGTGAACTGCTTTTGCACAAAAATAAATTACGAGGCATATATATGCTTTAGGTTTTGTTGTACGCATTTACACATTCGTTTTTACGAATGTCAGTCCTACAAAATCGATTACTATTTTCAAAATAGTTGATTTAAACTTATGCGTTCCGATTGTAGCTCAACCCTTAATTTAGGATTCCGGTTTACGAGTGTGTAGTTGTCAACTTAAAACAAGTCAGACATTTTCTAAACCCTGTCTCATCCCAGACCTACTGGAAAAGATCCAGAATATTTGATGCGTAAGGAGTAGCACAAGATGTGGACTTGCATGAAGATAGGAGAGGTGAAAATATTTTATGATAGCACGTGTCACAATGCGATTTTTAGGTTAACCCATTGGATATTTTTAGTTGTTGCTTTGTTGGAATGGGTTGATATTCTTCCACTAACTCGAATCTCTCAAGAAATGCATTTAATAAATTAAGTTTGCTGGAAATTAGAATTTTTTTCCCAAAATTGAAATTTCTTTGCCAAATTCAGATGCCTGTACTTTATGTATGATTGCACAAATAGCTACAGTTAATTCACAAAAAGCTAAACTTCCAAATTTTCTTGATAATAAATGACGGAGTTTGTGAATGAATCGTAATATGTATGAAGTTACTCTTTGATTAATTTATTGAATGTAGAAAGCTTATACATAAAATCCTGACAATCTTGAATTTGATTAGAATGTCTTATTAACTTTTCTGAAGATTTTGCTGTTTTTTGATTCTTAAATTCACTTTGGTTTGAAGTAATGATTATATTTGCATCAGTCAGTCTTTGATAGCCGTTGTCGCTACTGTAAATTATTCACAGGTTTCTCTAATATTACTCCTCAAGAAGTACAGTCCGCCGTATTTTCCTTATTAACAACAAAAACATAAGCTTTCGTATGACTTTTAATAAGAAATATTCTATTGGCTCTGAAGGATTTCTACGTTTGGGGCTCGTAATTAATCCAGTTTAAAGCTATCTAACAATTTATTCAAAAGAATGATTCCTCTATTTGAATATTAAGGTTTTCAATCACACTTTTGAATAGTCGGTTGAATAAAAACTCTACACAGGCTCTAAACATGGAAGTGTTATCGGTTTTAAAGGTTAGATACAACAAAATTAACTTTAACTTATTGATTGTAAGGATATAAACGAAGATATAAGATTGCAGCATATGGCCTTTGGAAAACATGTAAAAATCTATGAATTTTAGTTAGTTTATCTGAAGAAATTTTATCTAATGGACATCTTGAAATTTTAACTTGGTCTAGCACCGAGAGGTGTAAGGTAAAACATATATTCTTTTAAAATTGAATTTAGTGATGGTTCATTCCATGTTAATATATTTAATCACAATTTTTGCTACATAATTTTAGCTAAAATATCAGATGGTGCAATAAATCAAACTGAATCAAAACCTTTAGCTATATTAGATAGCAATTGACTTTTTGTACCGATTTCTTACAGTAGACTCATTTTAATTTTAACAATGTATTGTATAGGATCCCATTGAAATCCCAAAAGATTTACTAGCTGATCTTCACTGAAATTCAAAGGCTGAACTGATCCTTTTAGATCATGAGTTTAAGCTTTAATAACACCAAGCTCATTGGATAACCATTTTCTGTGTGTAAATCCACAGTTCTTCATTAGACTAATCAGATAGTTCATAAATTTTCCTGCATTTTGAAATGATTAGTCTTTATGAGTAGATCATCAACACAAAAGCCTTCAAGATTACCTTTGAAGCTTTAAGAAAATTTTAATTTTCATCTTCTGCTAATTCTTTGATTGTTTTAATGGCCAAATGGGAGCACAAACTGTTCCGTATATGACTGTTAAAAGTCTATAATCTTTGACATTCTCATTAGGATTTTCTCTCATAACAATTCTTTGGTAATTGGTATTTGTTGTCGAAACTTTAATTTGTATGAATATTTTTTTCGATGTTCTGTTGGAGTTACAGAAAGATATCTGAAGATTAAAAGAATATACAAGAAATCAGTTTGAGTTTAGAGTATAGTAAATCATTTAGGGATAGATTTGTATCTGATTTTGCTGAAACATCGAACACAACTCTATGCTTAGTAGTATTTTTTCTCCCACAACATCCTGATGTGACAAAGTAAAACATTTTGAATCTGATTTATAAATATCTTCTGCGGACTCCTTTTGATTTAAGGACACATATCCTCTACTGAATTATTTATACTAATTAAACTAGTTGAGTTTTGTCCTAATTTCTTTTTCAGAGCAAGAACTCTTCTAGAATATGGATCCTGTTTAAAACATAACTTAACCCTATACTTTCCTGACTTATCTCTATTCAACATTTTTCTGTAAAACTCTTCACATTGTGTTTCTTCAAGATTCATCTTTTTCATATCATGTGTGTATTCCAATTCCCAAGCTTTATGTGGTTCTAAACTAAAATGTTGACTTAGTGTAGAAAATTTCGCTTTATAATGAGGATCAGGTGACACTTTACCAGATAGAATTCAACCAAATTTTGATTGAATAGCCAATGGAATTTGCCGCCTCCTACTTTTCCCCCGAAGAATTAAATCAAAGAATACAATAGCTTCAAGAATAATCTCTAAGGAACTTAAAACATGAAAATTGGGATTAGCTAGCTACAATTGTTCAATGTGAGAGCATTTATGATTAGGAATACAAACGAAAAAATTCAGTAAATTACTTGCTAGTTCTTTTACACCTAACGTCTTCGTAAAGAATTTTTCAGATTTTAAGTATGGAGTAAATTCTAAATTTACTAACGAGTTAGGCTTGCCAGCAATTCGATTTCCCGTTCCCATAATAATATGGCTTGTTGTAAATGCCTTAAGACCGAGAATATTGCAACATTCTTCAACAATCGAGGATATATTTGAGAACCGTTGTCTAATTATATTGTGTACTCTCGCCACTTTCCTTCTGAATTCATTATTTTGACGAATTCTGTTGAAAGTAGAATAAGGTATTAATAAATAAAGAATAAGATATTAATAAATAAAGAATAAGATATTAATAAATAAAAAAGCATTATATCTAATAAATAAAGAAAAATTATAACTAAATTCTTGGGATTGTAACGTAGAATTAGTTGTAGTAATATTACAGAAGAATTCCTATTCAGAGGAACTTTTGTTTTCAAAAGGCAATCGTGTAATGTATGGTATTTTTTAGAACAACCTTGACCTTGAACCTTGACAATAGAACTAATATTTTGTAGTATCATAATTAGCCTTGAGGCAATTAAAGCTACTTTGTTTCCTTGACTATGTCTCACCTCTCTCTGACGTTCATATTCTTAAATCCCTTACAATGAAACAATACATGATCACACACAACGTGGCAGAAAATACATTTTCTAATTTCCTGTAGAAACAGCATTATATCTAAACAAAGTTTTAGACTTCATATTTTTTCCTTTTGTAGTTTTTTCTTTAGACCTTCTGAATCTCATGGCCTGTTTTTCCAAAAGGGCTATAAATTTTCTGTAAGATAAAATTTTCTCGCCTTCGAAGGACTGTTCCCACTTTTTTCTAGGATTATCTTCTTTAAGATTCCTTTTTAAAGAACTCTCCTTTAAGATTTCTAAGATAAGGTTTTGTAGAAAAGTATTTATTATAATTTCTGATAGCTTGTCTACTTTAAATTCGAAAGAGTTTAAATTACTAATTGATTCTTTACAAATATAGAGAATATTATGAAGAGATCCTTGATGACATCGTTTTTATTGGCTTAATACCAAAACGCCTGGAAAGTAATGAGTAAGCTTTTTCAAATTTGTTATCCAAGCAACTGATCACGGCTTCCCACATTTCGAAATAACAGGAATCAACAATTGGAAAACTACAATTCCAACTCCAATTGAGAGTGGAACAACTGAAAGCATATTCTGGTCTTTTCATCGATATTT
This sequence comes from Nephila pilipes, assembly GCA_019974015.1. Lineage (NCBI taxonomy): Eukaryota > Metazoa > Arthropoda > Arachnida > Araneae > Nephilidae > Nephila > Nephila pilipes. Next base: position 1,104,290 of record BMAW01083363.1, read on the forward strand.
CCTATCAACACAGCAACTTAGATTTGACGTTTCCCTCCTCCGTCCTCTTTGGCTTCGTCATTCTCCTCCTTGGCTTCTTCAGCTTCACTCGTTTCTTCGTGAACGACATCCCCATTTCCTTCTCCTCTACTGGCTCTTTACTATCTATCCTCTCTTCCGAAATAATTCCCTTTTCTAATTTAGTTTCTTCAATAGTATTTTCTTTGGACTCCCCTGTTGTACCATTCTTGGTAGTATCCAAAGATTCAACACTAGAGTCGGCTTCGGCTTTCAGTTCCTTGAGCCAGGATTCTGTTATCGACTTCAGTTCCTTGAGCCAGGATTCCATTTCTGACTTCATTTCCTTCACCAATAATTCTTGTCCGGTTTCCATTTGCTTCACCAGGCGTTCTTGTCCACTCCACATTTACTACATCAAGCGTTTTTGACCGACATCCCATTCGGCTGTTATCTCTGTTGCCAAAGCAAACAGCTTCTAGAATTTATCCTCTATTGGCCGCAAGCAGTCACTATAATTCTGTATAAATACCCTAATTCTGACATCAATGCTACAAAAATTCTCATGTGGGTGTTTACGTATGATATCAGTGCAACCCTGAAGAATAATGGCAAATGACACTTCATTCAAAAATATTCAATACGAGATGGCACTCAGGTAACAAAACTTGGATATAATAACAGCACAAATACAACACTCGAATAGATTAGTGACACAGAAACAGAAACATCACTTGTAATGCTAGTCATAGTTGAATCAGCAACGGTCAGCTTATTACCTCGCATTAGGAATAAATCAATGCTGTAATACTCTCCTCTTCAAAGACAGACTAAAGTTTTTCGACAGATTCAGACCATTCTCGGCAGATTTTCCCGGTCAGTTCCGACAGATTCCTCGGCAGATCCATTCAACTAATGCCGATTTCCTGATCGATTCCCCTCCAGAAATCAATCGGTTACCTCTGTATGCTTCTGTATTTATAGCCTCTTCGGCAAGGCGTGAGGACACAGAAGAAATTTAGGAAAAGTACACAACTTTCCTCCCAGTTTGAATTTGACTAGATTCCAGGATTTTCCAGAAACATCGTTTTATCATTTAAGTCATCGTCGCTAAAGTGATCGCCAAACTCGTCACCAAGGTTAAGGGGTTATTATTTAAGCTTTCATTGCCTGACTGATTAAATCTCTGTAAATGTCTCTTTTTCCTTGTAAAAGAAACGTTACAAAGAAGCTTCATCTAGGGTTCGGAACAATATTTTCAGGTTTTGAATTTAGTTGATGAGATGAAATAGGTACACTGGTGTGCAAAAATTAAGGACGAAGTCAAAAACTTAGCATATAAGTAGAACGAAGAGACAGAGAGGACTGAAAGACCAATCAGGAGATTAACTAGAGTGAGGTACGGTAGCAGATATGCAGGTAGACGTAATACGTGAGTTTCGGAGTGGGATAAAGCAAACTGGTGGTGCAAACTCAGCATTTCTGGGAAAACGATTGCACGGCGTTTATCAATTTAAACGATGTCGAGTTGCTGCCTCAGTGCGAAGTGCCGAACATTCAATCTGTAAGACTATATCTCAATGAATCCTCCGAGGTCAAATCATTGGGAAGACAGCTGAAAGTTGAAGTGTGACAAGTGTGGCTGCGGATTTCGGGATTACTCACAGTATCATTTCACGACTTTGGATAGAATTTCAAACTACAGGAACAGCTATCCAACGGTTCAGCAGTGGTCGTCCACAAGCAACCACACCAGAGGATAACCGGTATATCACTTTACAGGCCAGAAGGAATAGGGAGTTGATATCGGGAGAAATCGATAGACACACGTCACAGGCGATTGGACAACCGATATCACGTATTACACTGGCCAGGAAGCTGCACAGTAGTAGTCTGTTTGCACGACGACTTGTATGATGTGTACATTTAACGCTTGCTCTTCAGAGAAGGTGTTTTCTGTGGTGACGGGAAACAAGAATAGTACAGATAATTAATGAGGTCGTGTGCTCCTTACAGATGAGCGAGCTCATGTGTAGTCTGAGTAGTGATTCTGGACGCATACACATATGGAGAGAGTACATAGCCTTAGTAACCCATCTGATATCAATGAAAAAAAACTGGTTTGGAGGTCGTAGTGTTCTCGTTTTTAAAGGTATCAAGTTTGGTTGCTATACCGATCTTCACATATGGAGAGAGTACATACCCTCAGTAACCCATCTGATATCAATGAAAAATACTGGTTGGGAGGTCGTAGTGTTCTCGTTTTGAAAGGCATCAAGTTTGGTTGCTATACCGATCTTTACATTTTTGAAGGAGGTTCACTCTCTAGGGCCCACTGTTGTAACGAGATTACCCCTCAGTATATGCGTCTTTTTAGAGGTGTTAAGGGTTCGCATTTCCTTATCATGTACGACAATGCAGTAGCTCATCACACAGTAGTTGTCGAGGAGCTGTTGGGCAGTGAGGATATTGAACGCATGGATTGGCAGGTAAGGTCTCTGAATCAAAATCCCATCGAGCATGTATAAGATTTTATAGAGAGACGCTTGGCAGCACGTAATTGAACCTCAGTAACAATTCCGGAGCTCCGATTGACAGTACAAAACGAAAGGACTGCAATGCCTCAACAACTCATTGACAACATGATACTCAGCATGGTCAGATGATGTGAAACCTGCATAGCAGTCGGGGGAGATTATATTCCCTATTAAAGGCTGGATGTTTATTACTGGACAACTTCTCATGGTTGTTTCGGCTTTCAATTGCATTGTGATACATGCTGATTTTTCCATAAGTTTCCTTTTTATCCTTTTGATTTCATTCCTTTTTTTTTTGCCAAGCTTTGCTTACATTACTCATGTTCTTCGATCTTGAGGATATTATAGTATTATTTATGCTGATTTGGAAAGCTTTTACACAACGTTATGTTGAAAAAACCATCTCGTCTTTAATTTTTGCCATTCGGTGTAGTTTTCGTTTTTCAGAAAACACTTCAGTATCAAATTTGACTTTAAATATTCTTTCGGGATATCCTTGGTTAGATTCAGTTTCTCTTACAAAGTAATTCTCTATATTTTTTCTATTTCAATTCCTTTTTCAACCAAAAGTAACTAATTTATATTTAAGTCTTCAGAATCGGAATTCTCATCTACTAATTGATATTTTATTTTCTTCATTAATTTCGTGCTTTAAGAACACTTCGCTTCTTTTTCAATTTATCGGCATTTGTAGTCATTTTGAACTAACTCTGTTTACTCATTAACTGCACAAAATTCGAAATTAAGTAAGGAAAACAAGTTGCTTATACATACTCTGATTCTTAGACCAATCCTAACTTATAACTATCCAATTAGGTTTTTTGCTGCCAAAACACACATAAATAAATTAGAAAAAGTGCAAAACAATGTTATTAGATAAATTGTTAACGCCAAATGATTCATTAGAAACGCTGACATTTAAACGGCAGTAAACTTTACAAACATGAGACACATCATGCAGAAAATTTCCTTTAAATTCTTTAATATTCTCATGAACATCAACAATAACTCCCTTCTTAATATTTCTAACTACAACCTAGACCCTATTATAAAAAAAAGCCTAAAAATATTCTCTTGCCAGAAACTTGTAAAATTAAAATTGTAAGTCGTGTTTACTTGAATTTCCCATGAAGTTTTGATTCGCTGAAATGTTTCCAGAATCCATCTAGAGACATCTTGATTGCTATCTTTCTAGTATTGTCAGAAAAGTGAATAAAATAAAATAAATCAGTTTTGTCGAGTAACAGAAGTAAAAAGATTAACGCTCGAAGGATTTAAAAAATGTGAAGAAGAAACCCACCTGAAAGGAGTGGTACAGTAGCTACGAGAGGTGAGATGGTGGAGGAGAAAATGTGTCAAAGAAAGATAGAGATATAGAATTCATTAACTGAAGTGTAAATCGACCAAAGTGTGAAGAGCTTTCACTACTCCTCCACGATAAACGAGTTCAGTTCATTCATTTACAAAATGAAAATTAATGACACTGATGTAAATAAATTATTTTTTATGTTTATGATATATGAAATGGATGATTGGTTGGCTAGTTGGTTCTTTAACTCAAAGGCTGTATTTGGCCAAGCTACACAAACACTCAATAATACAAGTATTAAAATGCATGATGTAAATGATAGTAAGAAATAAATATCTGATAGGAAACTCTAAGATGAAAGGGGGGAAATAAGTATACTGTTCGGCAAGGTGAAGGGCTTATAAAAAGAGAATGGAAATAGGGAACCAAGGGCCCCAGATATGCTCTTACGAAAACTATTTATAAACATATCTAACTTAATTTGATATCTTTAATAGGTTCTCGTGATTTTCAAAACATTTAAGTAAATTTTGATTTGCTTATGTATAATTTCCTTTCTTTTGGGTTGTTCGGAAAGTAATTCCATTTTTTTTTTTTTTTTTTTTTTGTTGATGAAAATGAAAGGCGATTTATTAAAATATATAAAAATATTATTTTGAATTATTTATTCTCCATATCAGTCCAATACCTTTTGCAATCTTCCTGGCAGTAGCATGATTCCACGCTCATAAAACTTTTGACCTTTGCTGGCAAAAAACTGATCCAAGCCATTTTCGACGTCCTTATTTGAAGTAAAAATTTTGCCATCTAAAATATTTTGTAGATTCTGGAACAAGTAATAATTATAAGATGCCAGATTTGGAAAATATGGTGGATGTAGTGGTACAAACTGTAAAAGATTTTGATGAGTTACCAAACTTGTATGAGGTCTCGCATTATCTTGTTGGAACACTATATCTTTTTTATTGGTGAATTCTGACCTTTTATGTTTGAGTGAATCATTCAGCTTGTCCAGTTGATGACTGTACACTTCAAAATTGATCGTGATATAGTCCGGTAGAAGCTCAAATATTATCTTTGACAAGCTTGTGATTTAATTTACAGTAGTGGACACAAAATCTGGAATTCCCGTTTTTCTTCATCACTTGTAGTACTGAACTAGCATTTTCCGATGAACTAGGTCTGATGATTCCTTGCTAAAGCCACTCTTCAATACGTTTGTTGACCTTTTGCTTCTCTACAAATGGCAAACAACGAGTTGGTTGTTAGACTGGAATATCATCTTTCAAAATTATTCTCTTTGAAACATCTGTAGTTTCGGCTTTCTCAAGTTTGTAAGAGAAAATTATTCTTGTCAAATTACTTTTTATTTATTTATGAGTCGAGGATTCGACCCAAATCTAACTCATCTTCGAGATGTAATTCCAATATTCAGATTTGTGGTACCTTCTAGTGTAGGAAAGTGTTACAAACACACACTTACACATATATACAGTGTGACCAAAATTGTGGGCACTTTTGGAAATTTTTATGTTTTTGAACTATGTATGCGTATAGAAAACGTTACGTTTCACAAAATGCAAAGTCGTATATATCATTTAAAGAAAATTTAATAATTAATTCAATACAAAAAACAAAATTCAAATATTAGCAATAGAAAAAGAGTTATGCAGCAATAAATATCTATGTACATTAGATACTGATGATTGCAGTGAGTTATCAATACTTAGTAGGGTAGACTTTATGTTTTATTACAACATCACATTGATGTTTCTTTGAGATGATGAGAGTTTTAAACTCTTCCTTAGTTATTACATGATGCCAGGAAACAATTATAGCTTCGATTAGTTCCCTTTTATTTGATAGGTGCCTCATTCGGACAAGAGATTTCAAGAGAGCCATAAATTTTCAATAGGCTTGAGGTCTGGACTGTTGACTGATCAGAACAACAATTTAGTGCTCTTTGTACGAATCCACTCTTTCGATAATTTTGCTCTGTGCCAGGGAAAAGAATCCTGCTTAAAAATAAATAAAGCATTGTTGGGAAAGAGATCCCTAATGGAAGGTAGACGTTTTGGTTCCAGAATAATGTCAATGTATTTTTTGGCATTCAGTGTCCTATCGATGATATCAAGACAACCAGTACCATCTGCCTATATGTATAACACTAAGTGGGTTACTTACAGTTTCCTGAATGCAGTCAGTATTTAGCTCTTCTCCTATTCTACGTCTAACATATTTTCACACATCACTACCGAATAACGATATTTTAGTTTTTTCGCTCCATATAACTTGTGATCGCTGATCATCTGTCCAATTAATGTGTTCTTTTGCCCCTGTAATCGTTTTAACTCTACTGTATATATTTAAATAAGGATTTTTTCGTGGAATTCCACCTCTTAGTCCAACATCCGTTATCTTTTACTGATTGTTCTTGATCTGACAGAAACACCAGCATCATCAAGATAGCCTTTGATGACATGTTTCGATCTAGGAGACAATGTCTTTTTATTATTCTGTCATCAACAGATTGGTGCACCTTTTTCAGCCTTTTCTTGCTTTATTGTTTATTGAATTTGTCTCCTGATGTCGTAAATAAAACTTTTGAACTCCAAATGTAGACACTGAATCACCCGCCTGTCTTGAAATTTCAGCATAGGAAAGATCACTTTCTCGTAACACAATAATATTACATCTCTTTCTAAGTGTCCAATCTACTCTTTTATTAGATGTCATTGCTTCTTGATTAATTATAAAATTAGTGTTGCTTCTAGATCGAAGTTAATAAAACCAAAAACCAAAGCTTCTTGACTAAATATTAAAAAAATTTTACAACAATTCTTACTTGTAATTTGATTACATAGGAAACTGTCTTCCTCTTCAATAGAACAAAGCACAATAATGACTCGTTTCAACTGTAAACATGATGTCAGGTCCAACTGGCAGTTACTAATATTTGATTGGTTCCCAAAACAAGAATAATGATCGGCCAGGAAAGTCAGACATTACAAACCACTTTATAACTGTGTTTGTTTTTTATACTAAGGTACTCATAACTTTTTTGTATTGCAAGTATTTTAATTTCGTTTATTAAATTGAATTCAATGTTAAATTCTCTTTAAAATGATATATATTACTTTGCATTTTGTGAAACATAACATTTTCTATACGCATACAAAGTTCAAAAACATAAAAATTTCCAAAAGTGTCCACAATTTTGGCCACCACTGTGTATATATATATATATATATATATAAAATATTATAAATTAAAAACACAAAATATTGTAATGCAAAGAAAAGCTAAAATTTACTGAAATCAACTTCAACTAAGATTCTTAATAAAAACATATTTAAATCATTAATTTAAAATTACAACTTAGTTCAATACAAAAGTACTAAAAACATAACATACCTCAAGAGAAAAGAAGTAATGAAAAACAAAAATGGAGACAGTGTTATTTAGATCCTGCCCCATACTTTGGATTGTGAAATGTGGTTTGAGGCTCCTGTCAACACGCCATTACGCATTTCCGTGCATAATATTAATCCTGCAGTTTCCTACGACCGCTCTCATACCTAGAAAACTTTTTAATCACATAGAATAAAATGAATTTGAAAGAGCATTAAAAAAGTAATGTTTCTCTGGAGTTATTTTTTCTCTGAGTTTTGTAAATATTTTAAAAATTTTATTAAAGATCTGAAGTCACATGGCGCACTAAATTGATCATAAAAATACTTAGAATAATCGAGGGCGGAGGAGTAATCCTAAAGAAACCATCGTTTTCTTTATGCTTTTTCAGATGCATATTTTTTACAAAATTTAATTAATTTCGTGTTTCAAACTTAAAAAGAATTAATAGTTGTCATGTTTCTTCCAAATGCGGAAAAATTCTCTCCCTTTATTGAATAATACACCTTAAAATGGTAAAGATATAAACAATAAAACTTTGCGATTAAATGCATTGAATTGCCTTTTTTGCCCCGCTTAAATAAAATAAAAAAAAGGGATTATTCATGACAATGGGAAAACATATATTCGAAGGAAAAACTGAATTTGTATTAAAATGATAGATACTTGTTTTGATATATTATCTTTCTAATCCTTTCTTACCAAGTAATTGATTTTTTCAGTCTCAATGCCAAAACGTATACATAAATAATTTTCTTTAGAATTAACCATAGCCCGAAACAAGTACTTGTTTTTATTGAGTGGAAAGGATGATTGTAATGAATGCAGTGTTAATTTCATATATAAAATGTTATTCCCTTCTCGTAATTAAGAATAGAGAGAGTGAGTGAGTGAGTGACTGTGGGTTTTAATGGCGCAAGAGCCAAACCAGGCTATGCTGCGCCAAACACTTGTTAAATTCAATCAGAGTAAAAAATTTTAAATATATGAATGAAACACACAGTGAAAAATAAGAAAAAGTTAAAACATCAAATTCGGTGAGAAAGGCTAATGTGTTTTAAAAAGCAAATAAGTTATGGGGGTTTCCCCCACCAAGTCAGATAAGTTTAAAACTGATGACTGAAAAAAAAAATGCGACGATGATGATCAAAAACAGGACACACAATTAAGATGTGATGAATCGTGTAAGACACATGGCAGGAAGGACACTCGGGAGTACCCTCCCCAAATAAGAGATGTCTATGGGTAAATCGAGTATGTCCAATGCGAAGTCGAATCAATCTGACATCCGCTCTTAGCATTGGAACAACAGGCCACTCTCCAATGATCGGTTTTATCGCGTGCAACTTGTTATGCGATTGGAGACTCCATAATTCCTGCCATGTCTGATGAATAATCTGTAAAATATGACGTTTTATGTCATCTAATGGGACTGCAAGCTGCAGAGGATTCATCGCCGATCATGCAGCCGAGTCTACTTGTTCACTACCTAAAATACCTACATGACTAGGTACCCAACAGAATTTAATAATATAACCCTTGCTATACAAACAACAAACCATGTCTGCAATCTCGATCACAATAGGATGACTGCGATCGTCCAGATGTACCAATGTTTCTAGGATACTCATTCTGTCAGAATAAATTACGAGCTTTCGAGAACTGGATTTCTCGACTAATCTGAGGGCACAGTAAATGGCGACAGCTTCGTCAGTGTAGACACTGCAGGAAGAGTTGAGCCGGTAAGTGTGATGTCATTTGAATCGACAACACAGCCGACGTATCCAGTTCTTTTCGATCCGTCCGTGTAGATGGGAATAAAATCCGCGTACTGACAGCGATGGAAGGCAGAGATGCTCTGGAAAACAATAGGAAATGTATTGAATTTGCTGTATAAAGCAAAGGGGTTATGAAAAGTAAACCTTGGCACATTCCAAGGAAAAAATTTAATAAAATTTCGCTGTTGAATACCCAAGTCATGAAGGCCGAGTTTCTCGATGAAGTCTTTCAACCTCTCAAAAAAAGGATGGATGAAAGAAAGTCAAGCACCTTACAATCTCCGTAAAGATGGGCTGAGATAAATACTCTGCAATGGGTGGGATGAAAGAGATGACATTTTGAAATGAAAATAGAGCGACATTTTCAGGCGCCCCAAGGCCAAAGACAGCTGGTTATAAAGCACATAGAGACTCTGCACAGGTGATGTTCGAAACGCACCACAGCAGACTCTCAGAGCATTATGGTGGACTTGGTCAAGCTTCCTCAAGGTAGTTTTGCAGGCCGATCCGTAAACGATAAATCCATAGTCAATCCGGGACAGAATAACCGACTGATACACTCGGAGTAAAGAAGTTCGATCCGCTCCCCAAGAGGTGTTGGATAACACCTTCAAGATGTTGAGGGATTTCTCACACTTCTTCCGCAGATGTAAAATGTGCGGAAGGAAAGTGAGTTTGCGGTCGAAAATTACTCCGAGGAAGCGGACGTCAGGGACGACAGGAATAGACGTATTACGGATGCGAATGTCAGGATCGGGATGGAGGCCCCGTTTCCTACAAAAATGCACGCAACTACTCTTACTGGGAGAAATACTATGCCCATTAGCATCACACCATGTAACCAGGTTATTGACTGCGGTCTGAAGTCGTCGCTCAATGATACGCAGTGACGATCCTTCGCAGGAAATCTGCAGATCGTCCACGTATAATGAACCATGTACAGATGGTTGTAGATGAGAAAGTATAGGTGACAGATGACAAATAAAAAGAGTAGGGCTCAAAATGCTCCCCTGAGGAACTCCTTCAAATTGAATAAAAGATGAAGATAAAATATTACCAACCCGTACTTTAAAAGATCTAAACGATAAAAACATTTTAATAAAAAGAGGTAAATTGCCTCTCAGACCATAATCGTAAAGAGTGCGCAGAATCCCATAGCGCCACGTAGGGTCATATGCCTTTTCGATATCAAAGAAAATAGAAACCAAATGATTCCTCCGTACGAAAGCAGAATGAATCTGACTTTCGAGTAGAAGGATGTTATCTACTGTGAATCTTCCTTTACGGAAGCCACTCTGAAACGGAGGAATGCATTGATCCTTTTCCATTTGATAAACGAGACGGGCATTGACCATACGTTCTAGCGTCTTACAGAGACAACTCGTCAGAGCGATAGGCCTATAGTGGAGAGGGTTCTTTGGATCCTTACCAGGCTTCAGAATAGGAATAACGATTGCTTCTTGTCACTGGCTAGGAAACACATGCTCTCTTCATATTTGGTTGAATAGGTAAAGGAGACTGACAAGTGAATCCTCGCTCAAGTGGCGAAGCATATCGTATGTTATGTTATACCATCAGAGCCTGGACTGGTATTGTTAGATAAGGACAGAGCCTTTCTCAATTCCCACATGTCAAAGTCACAGTTGTAAGGGAGTGGTTGCCGACACCTGAAGTTGATAGGTGTCTGCTCAGAACGATTCTTAGTCACTAAAAATGTAGCGCTATATGAATCGGAGCTTGACACACTAGCAAAAGAGTGACCAATGACATTGGCCACTTCGACAGGTGAAGAATGCACAGCATTTGCAGTTTCCAGTATCGGGATAGAAAATTCCCGATACAGGGAGTTTGCAGCTTTTACCTTTCTCCATAACTGTTGACTTGTGGTAGACGATGTGATGGAAGAGACATACCTGATCCAAGATTCTCTCTGACTATGTCGCCTTACTCTGCGAGCAATCGCCCTTGCCCTTTTAAAGGCTATGAGATTTTCGGTTGTGGGATATCGTCTGAAGATACCCCACAATTTCCTTTGTTCCCGGTAGGAGGATTGACATTCCTTATTCCACCATGGTTTACTCGTCTTCCTCTGTGATGTTCCACTCTTCGGTATCGCTGCATCAGCAGCGTTCACGATAGAGGCAGTGACATTGTGGACAGAAATATCCGATCTTAAACCATTGTGCTGGTAATGACAGCTAACCGTGTGAATAAATTGGCTGCCTAGTTGAAGTGGAAAGTGGGAGGACGTAACCTAATCCCATTACCATGAACCTGAGAGATTAAGAGATGGAAATGATCACTATTAAGTAAATCATTTACAACCTCTAAAATCAATGACGGTAGCAGTGTCGGTGAACAAATGCCTGGATCAAGAGAACGAAATGTCCTAGTGGGAGCATGGGAATGCGTTTTCTCGTTGGCGTTCAGCAGACAGAGACTGTGATCAGAGATCAATTGCTCTATCTGCCGACCACGAGATTTTGTACCATAATACCCCCAATGAGGGCTGTGTCCATTAAAATCACCTAACAGAAGAAAGGAAGCTGGTAACTGATCGACTAATTGGACTAAATCCATTTGTGACACAACATCGTTAGGGGGCAGGTAAATGCAGCAAACTGTGATTAAAGTGCGAGTTTGAATTCGCACAGCCACAGTCTGCAACGATATGGTCAGTGTAACGAAACTATTAGGATAGTCCTGGGATGTGAAAATGCATACATCTCCGGAAGGTGATGTTGCGATATCAACATCCCACCGTACACAATTTTATCCACACACGAGTTGTCCTGGTACTTTTAAGGAAAGTCTCTTGAAGAGCAACGCATGCAGGTTGGTGCTTAGATATAATGGATTTGAGATCCTCAAGTCGAGGTGGTAAACCACGGCAGTTCCAGAAACAAAGGCCATTAAATCCTCGCAACTGAAGTGGAGGATCCTGTTTCCAGGGCGCCCACGGTATCGTAGTCTTCTGATGACGGATGAAGATCCATCACATCACCTTCAAGAGAGTCAAAGACTCTTGACTTCTTGCGAGGAATAGTCATCTTTGAGGAATTTCTTAATTTCATCCTTTGTAAGGCTTTGGATCTGGCCAATGGCCTAGTCTGTAAGGCTTTAGCAGAGGGAATAAGACTGGGCGAGCTATTATCGATGATGCTAGTTTCAACAGTAGCTTTTTTTTTTTTTTTTGAGCTGTTGGTTAGTACTGCAGAGATTGGCTCAGGAAATTGTGTAGAAACAGAAACTTTATTTGTATTTACTATTGACTCATAGTTTTGTCCCTGTACAAGGGTATGGGATGCCACTATGCGGCGAGCCTCGGAATTTGTCACTCGTTGAAGGATCTTCACCGTTGCGATTTCTTTTTCTTCAAGGGCAAGATCGAGAGTAAGAAGGGTGATGTCCCTTGCAATTCACGCATAGTTCGGGTGCAGAACAGGAACCACTTTCGTGACCTGTCGCTGCACATCGGGCATCGGGAGCATGTCGCCTGCCCCCCATATGATGTCTGGGAATGGCCGTAGCGCTGACATTTGAAACCTCGCAGCGGATTAGGTATGTAAGGATGGATGGAGATAAGCGACCTGGACGGATTCCGGTAAGTTTGGTGTAGAAAAGGTTTAAAATGAGGTGTTTAGTTTTAAACACCTTACCATCACGCCTTAACGATATTCTTCTCACATTGCAAACATTCTGCTCAGTTAAATTTTCCAGAATTTCTGCCTCTGAAACATTAATCAACTCAAATGAGGACACGACACCTCCGGAGTAATTTAAATTACTATGAGGTGTAGTCGTGACTTCATAAGGTCCAAGATGGTGTAACTTGGATATCAACTCAGCCTGTGTCGAAGAAGCGACTTCAACGAGAAGATCTCCAGAACTTAACTTTTTAATTGATTTCACAGTAGCAACCATACCAGAGATACATATCTGGATGAGGAAAGGTGATGCATTTGGGAAATTATCACTACTGCGTTTAATAATAAAGAAGCGAAAATTACTAGAACTGTGACAGATGTCCGAGTTTAGTATCGGTATATTCTCAGCAGTATTCATTTTATGTCTTTCAACACGGTCAGTCCACGTTTTATCAAATACATTAATAGTTTTGATAACCAAAATCGAATTCTCATTAGTTGTAGCCATATTTACCTTAAGAAAAAAAACACGGATTAACTTCTAGTTCGATCGGGGGACTCGCCAGACCCCGTCTCCCCACCCTTTTCTAACGTGGAAACGAGAAACCTCCGGAGAATTCTTCAAAGCTGGACAACGTGAACTGCCCCCATTTCGTGCCCAGGTAGAGGCACAGTCCAAGGTCGAAGCCAAGGAGGATTTCTCGAAATGGGAAGGAGGTCACATCATCCAGACATCCGCAACCAAGGATCTCACCTCTGGGAACATTTTAAGGATGACGTTCCGAAACTGTTACCGACGGCACACGCAACTCTTCTCCCGTAGACCCAGACCCTTCCCCAACAAGGGCCTTTTCCAAACGTGCCCAAGCGGTTTCCCACTAGGTACCTCCGCTTGAGAGGTGCTGGGGCCCTGTAATGCCAGCTAGGCACACAGGAGATCGGCATTGATACGCCGTCGGCCTTTTAGTGCGTTTGTAGACACCACAAAGTTTCTTTTTTTTCTTTTAAATAGTTTTATAATTTTTTTTTCTTCTTTTTTTGTAACACAAGAGTTAGCACAAACACAGAGATGAAATAAAACTGCGTTAGAATAAACTGTTTTCCGCTTGATATCACAAAATATCAAGCGGAAAACTCTCAAAAACAAACCACATGACAAAGAAAAAAAAAAAGGTGGGGGGAGAGAAGTGGAAAAAAAAGATCACTGAGGTACCTCGGGTCGTGATGCCCGTACTTATCTGAAGAAGATGAGCCCCCTGAGGGGTAATTAAGAATAGAATGTCCATAGGTATAAATTTTTCCCCAATTAAATTACTTATTTTGCATTATTAGTCAGAATATTCGACAAATTTTTATTAGAATAAAATTGTTTGGGAAAAATCTCTTATTGAAATAAATTTATAAAATATATTTGTAATTCAAGGGTGATTTGATTACTTTTTGAGTTTATAAATAAATTAAGTTTATATGAAGAATCTTTGAATAATTCTTTCATATAAAGTTCTTGAAATTAGTTATCATATTTTATATCTTCTTTAATAGTATGATATTATTAGAAAAATATGATACATAAATGCTTAGATTTTTTTTTTTTTTTTTTCCTTTTCTTTCTTTCTTTTTTTGTTGCATTAATGTCGTACTAGAGTAATATAATGAGTTTTTTTAACGATGGACTTCAAAATCTTAAACTAAGGTTTGATAAAGGCCTGATACTGTATATTCCTGTTGTTCCTTTTCTATAGTTTCTTTGCCTTTGATATGCAAATAAAATGTAAAATGTGTGTCTTTCAATACAAATATTTGAAATGAATATCATTTATTCTTTTGTTCGTACCTTATGTGTTTTATAATTTTCTTTCGCGAGTTTTTGACGTATACGTGCGACGTTATGAAACAATTTTATTTTGTTTACCTATAACAAAATAAAATTATCAATGCCTGAAATTATTGTAAGCATCTGCAATCAATAATGGTTTAACTAAGAACAAAAAGTGAGTTAAGCTACTGATTTTTAAACTTTTGTTTTCAAAATGAGTTTTCCAAATAAAATAATCTTACAAAAAAGTAAATGAAAAGCATGTGTGTGTGTGTGTGATCCAGTATTTCTTGGTAGTAAAAATCACTTCGAATAAAAGCGAGTGCCTTGATATAAATTTTCTTTCATATTTACTTTTCTTTTAATAAGAATTAGGCGCAGAATTTTCAACAAAATTCGAATAAGTATTTCATTTAATGTTACCACAAACTGAATGAAACTCATTGTTTAATAGTTCTTTGGTTTCTGGTGTATAATGATGAATCCAGATCTCATTGACAGTGAGAATTCGACACAAAAGGACAACACGATTGGGAAATAATCAAATTTTGATTTGTAGCCATTTGCTGTCAAATCACATTTAACCTACGAATCAGTGTCAAATCTGCTTTAGCGCTGCTTAACAGTTGGCAGAACACAACGGCATTAAAAAAGTCCAAAGCCCCTTTGCTATCACAAGTTGGTCAGTCAGATTATGCGGGGCAAACTGATCTCTGTTTCTGCTGAGGTTTCATACAGATTATTTTTATTAGGTCTAGCAGGTTGACGCGCCGCCGCCTGGTTTACTCGCTGTTTTTTTACTCTGTACTGGCTGCGAGAAATAGAAACTCAATTGATATTGGCAGTTGGGTCATTATTGCACCGTTTTTTATAACTGTTTGTAACGGAGTTCTTAAGACACATTTGACAAAAGAGGCCATGAGTACATCTTTTCTATAATTTATGTATGCAAGATTTTCAATCTTATGCTTTATTGGACAGTCTCTAGTAAAGTGGATGTTCCCAGACTTAAGGCATCTGGGTATCATATGGCAGTTATCACTGCTGTGATGAAAATGTTATGTGACTCTTACCTTTGTGAGTGAATGAATGTAAAGTTTATTGGCGCAAGAGCCAGATATGGCTATGCTGCGCCAAACAAGATTAAACTGTGGTCTAGACGTGAAGTTGAAAAAAAAGTGGTTGACAAGAAGGATCGCTAGGGTATCCCGGGAGTGCGTCACCCGTGTTTACCAAAGACAGTAAACCCCATGGGAAAGTAAAAGATCACTAAGGTGCCTGGGGGTCATGATGCCCGTACTTACCTAAAGTAGGCAAGTCCCTGAGGTCCCCTGATATAATCCCCAGGGATGCGACATAGCAGACATATAATGCGACATAGCAGAGTTTTCGAAAATGATATATGTACTAAGCTTGATAACCGCTTATAACAATAGCAAAAAATATTGCAAGGTGCCTTAAGACGGTTGTGGTCGAACATGGTGACACGTTTATTTTATTTGAGTAGCTCAACTACTTTTTCAACATTGAAACCTAATTTATTCGATAGCTCCGATTTAATTTTATATATATATATATGAATTTTATAGAGGGTAGTCGAGTTTAGAGAAAATATAATATTCACACAATTTCGAGAAAATTTAACTAAATTTCTGTATTTGTCATCGTTATTTAACATGAAGCTTAGATATTCACCCCAGAGACGCGAACGTCACTCAGGAAATACTGCAGTGGTATCTTTTAAATACTCTAAGTAACGTTCTACTACTTTAAGCATTATTGGGGGGATGGGGGAAGAACAAATTAGGTTTGACCTAAGGGGCTATTTTTACAGGTGATGTAGGAGCATAATCATTAGTTTCAATAGTCCGAGAATTGTTTTACAAAGATGCTAAATTTATTCGCAGTCACACTTACAGATGGTGTAACAAAATGAATGGTAGGTTGTCTATTTGTTTTTTTGAAAGGAGTAGAAAAGAAGCCTTAACTATTGGTTTCATTGAGCTTAAGTTTCTGCCTCTGGAAGTCATTAAACTTGGTTATGTTTTTGTTTATTCATGTCACATTTAGAAACAACACGAGGGCTATTGGGGATGGACATTGAAATTTTGAGTCTCGGCCAAGAGACGAGGACGACTCCTGAGCTAGCACCTGCCTCCCTCAATTTCCATACCACGTCATCGAAAAGTTAAGGTAGGAGGATTGGTGGGGACAATCACATATGGTACAAGCAGTTAGTAAGACATATTTACCCTGTACTTCCTTCAGCTGGTCGGATGCTTCTCTGTAGAAGAGTACCATCTAGATATGTAGATCAATATGCTGAACATGGTTCACATAATTTTCTAGCAAGCTTATAGTAGCCATGTATCCGTCCCTCAATTAAATGAGAAGTCGAAATAGTTTATAAATTGTTCATAAAAATCCCATTTGGAAACAACTCGAGAGCTATTTGAGACGAGCCTCGGTCAAGTGACAATGACACCTGATCTGCCACACTACCACCATGGAGGACTTGGAGCCTCGACAGATTCAACGTGCATCACGGCGGTAGGGTTTATGGGGAAAGAGCCAAATTAGGTTATGCCGCGACAAACCCGCTACACGGCAGGTAGTGCATCAAGATAAGAACTAACGACTCGAAGGAAATAACAAATGCCGCGAGTTGGCGAACATGACCACTAAGCTACCGCGGACATAGGAGTCGTATTGGATAAAGCTTTGAACGTGTAAAAGTAACTCTGACTGATTTAGCATCGAAAAGTGCTACAGGAACTAAAAGCAATAGCTGTGTTCAAATCAATAAAAACAAAAATT
The DNA here is from genome assembly GCA_019974015.1 of Nephila pilipes. Classification (NCBI taxonomy): domain Eukaryota; kingdom Metazoa; phylum Arthropoda; class Arachnida; order Araneae; family Nephilidae; genus Nephila; species Nephila pilipes. The sequence continues at coordinate 1,121,602 of BMAW01083363.1, forward strand.
ATGAATGACTGTAATCCTGGATATTTTATTTAAGATGTTTTGTATTACGAATTGGAAAATCAAACTTTTAAAAAAGCAATTCATAAATAAATTCGCTAGTATACTTCATATTAAATTCAATTATTTACATAAAAAGAGTATCGAATTCCATAAATTTTTGAAAAATCCATTTCCTTTTTCTGAGTCAACCAAAAAACAGACTTATTTCTGCACATCTCTAATACGTATAAGGAAATAGGATGTTTAAATTTCTTTTTATTCTAAAAGTAATAATAGATATTAATAATTCCACTTGATTACTAGTTATTCATGAAGAATGCTCAAAATCGATCTAGAAAGAAAAGAAAGAATTATATCACAAAATCCAAAAAATATAAACCTCTCTGAACCACTGAAAAAGTTTTTCAAATAAAGAAACTTTCAAATTAAAAAAAAAAAAGATTTTTGGAAATTGCCTTCAAATCTCCAAAATAAAGGGTTTAAAAAAAAGAAATAAATAATTCGCGATAAAAACCCACGATTTTAAAAATGTTACCAAAAAACGTTTTGGCTGAACGTTAAGCCTGCGAAGCGGACCAGGGTAGCTACATTTGGCAAAATACCGCCAAATAATTCATGTCGCCAAAAAAAAAAAATATATTGAAATATTAGTTAAAACTTGTCGCAAATATCTAAATATTGCATTGCTAGGCAAGTAAGAACGATTCCCAAAGTTTCAAAGCTCTAGCTTGATGGAAATTAACGATCAGAAATTTGATGACACACTGATACACACACCATGTGAAATACATAAAAACATTGTAAAAAGGACGACCTTAATAGCTCTTGCAATTAATTAACCCATTAACTTCCTAATTCAATTCCCTTTGAGGCACTAACATTGATTACCAGTTTCGCCCAGGTGTAATGAGAAATGTCGAAGTATTAAGAGAGCTCCATTTCTTTTACAGCTGTACAATATCGATATTTAAAAAAAAAAAAAAAAAGGGGGGGGGGCTTTTTTTAAAAAAAAAAAAATTTAAGAGAGGCTTGGAATGGATATTCAATTAAAATAAAAAAAAAATCATAAATAAAAATATATAAAGATGGTGTCTTTTCATGTGAGAAGAGAATATTTTAAATAAAATGAAAGGTCTGAAGCTGAATTAAATGGGGAGAGAGAGAGAGAAATGCAATTGCTAATCTTGCAAAGTAAATTAACCTGCTTATAAATATTTGATATTCATTTGTTCAGAATGAATTATACAATGAAACTTGATATCTTTCATGGCTAAATATTTTACAAAATTAAACTCTTACAATTTATAAGTCAAATTAAAAATAACTATATGCAACTATTGTTTCCTACTCAACAAAAATCAATTACTTAAAGATTGTTCATTTGATTTTTTTAAAAAATTTTGTTCATTTAACTTTGAAGAATACATGAGAAATTAAGATATGAACAGATAATGTATTCATGTATATTTAAATATAAAAATAATTTAAATTATGATTTACAATAACTTATCAATATCATTATTGTAAGATCTCTTCTATCAAACTTAATAGTTTAAAAATAATATTTGATTATGATGCTTTGACAAATTCTCAACAATTACTCCTTTTTCATATGCACACACAATAATCCCTACATGTGATTATATTTTACAATTATTACAGATCAATAAATTCTTACAAATAATTCTAGGATATCATACTTGAATAATCACAATAACTATATGCATACAAGAGAGTTAAGCAAAACTCATATTACAAAAGTAATTTGAATTTTTACTAGGCCAAAATTAAATCTTTGAGTTTTTCAAACAGGTAACACTTCAGTTTATGCAATTTTTAAAAAAATGAAATTTTTAAATTAACATAATAAGGACCCCAAAAAGTAGTAAAATTTATAAAATTCAAACCTATATAAAGTATTATAATTAATATATGAATCAGAAAAGGAATGAAGTATTAAATTTTGCCATTTATAAGTTATTACAAGTTTTATTTATTCAGTTCTAGGCAATCACATATATCAAATGATTTACTTTTTTCAGCATAAATTTCCTTTATTAAAAAAAAATATACCAGAATAAAGTATTTGAAATCATAAATATTTTTAAAATATAAAACCTACATGGTAAAAGCAGTGAGACATTTACATTTTCACTGATAATAATACAAAATTTATAAACATCATAAACAAATTTCAAGCAATATACACTTTTGTTTAAAATTATATAGATTTAACAACTAATTTTTTGAATATTTAAAAAAAAAAATTTTTGTTTCTAATAATCCAAGAAAATATAATTACTTATAAATTTGATAAATTATTTAAAAAGAATATACATTTATAAAACATTAATTTTTGTTATTGTTGTCGAGATAGATACCTTATATTTCATCAATAATAAGACAGTTATCTTGATGATTTGCCAACCTTAGTTCAGAAATTTTAAGATATTTTGATGTGTTAACATTAGTAAGAACTGTTTCTAAAACTATAACTGTAATTTTATCTCACATACAGATATCATTAACAAGGAATTACACAATGTTCACATCATTTAGTTATTCTTTGTTAACTAAATCCATTAATTCATCAAGTCCTAATTCTTCTGAATTGTTTTCCTCTTCTTTATCAACCAAATCAGTTGATTCATCAAGTCCTGTTTTTTCTGAATCTTTTGGAAGTTCATCAACCAAATCCCTTAAATCATCAAGTTCTAATTTTTCTGAATCTATTGGTTTTCTTCCATGCGTGAGTCCATCATTTGTAACAGAATTTTCAGAATTTGTAGAATGCTGATATAAATTATCAAAGAGAGATTCAGAATTGTTGTTACTATAATCTCCAATTTCTTCACCAGGGGTTTGCAAATTAAGAAATAGGGACTCTGAAGCATTATTTCTATCACCATCAAATCCTATATCATTAGACTGCAAAAGATTAGTTGAACCTTCATTTCTTGTATTATCAGCATCAACAGAAAAGGAGTTTTGCAGGGCAGCAAATCTGGCTTTTCGTCGTTCAGTAGCTAGCTGTTTATTGTACTCCATCCTTGTCTTTTGCTCTTCAGTCAAACTCTATAAATCATAAATATATACAATTTAAAGAACAATAAATCAATATATCTCAATAAATAAATATAACATTAAAAAAACTAAAAAAAATTAATACTTTTAAATAGATTTCTGTTTTTAATTTTAAAACAAACATTTTTACATTTTTCTTTATGTCAATATATTTCTGCCTAACCATGCACACAATTCTACATTCCATCCCTTCTAAGTATTTAATTCTTGATATTTTTAAGACAGAAATAAAATTTGTGGAAAAGAAAATATTAATATATTTTATATTTACTTTGGTAATTGGTAAAATTTATTAACAGGTCTTATATTAAAAAGAAGTCTAAAATTAGAGCTGACATGATTTTTTAAAATTTTATTCTAAGAATTGAGATGTAAAACATTTGTTAAAATTTATATAATAGTATCCAATCTATACTTCACTTTAATTTCTAAGTACCTTATTAACGCTAAATTTGAAATAAATAAAATTCACTATTAAGAAAATGAATTCCTAATTGCTTTATTTTCTTTGATTAAGCAAAATATGTATTTTGCAATTTAATTATAACTAAATAAAAGCAATGTTTGTTAGAATCATTGTGCACTATTTCCAACATAAATAATAGGGTTTTTTTAAAAAAAAAATTCATATTATTATGCATAAAATGGAAGAAAGCTTACAGGGCCAAATGAAGTACCCAAAGCAGTTCCTGTTTCTTGTGGACTTTCTGATGTAAAGGATATGTTTGGTTCAGCAGCTGCTTGGTAATCATTGAATAATTGGTCAAATGCATCTTGTGGTGGAGTTTCTGTATTCATCTGATTTACCCTTTCTTCTACCTCTTCATCGTTATCATGTATGCTGTCATAGTTTAGGAGAGGCATGTCCAAACGTATTTTATGAAGACAAGTCTATCACGAAACAATTTACAAAATAATTTTGGAATATGAAAAATCACTAGCATAGACAAAGGAAATGCTATTCATATTATTAAAAAGGACTTTTTGTATAATTTAAATCTTGACAAATGTAATTCCTAATTAATAGCTTATAATGAGCACAACTTTTAAGCCTTCAAAGAAAATTACCCTAATTCTTGGCTTTCCCAAGAGAAAATTTATAAACAAAAGCCAGTAAATGAACAAACCACAAATCTTAATAAAGTAGTTTTTAATTAAAAACTCATAAACAATTTAGATACATAGAAACTATGAATGTAAAAAAATATTATTTACAAAAACATAAGTAAAATTAAAATAGAAAAAAAATTCCTCTAGACTGAAATTAGGCAAAATCTCTTCAATTCTAACTTTTTTTTGGAACACTTCAGTAATCTTTCAAAAATACTAAACATTCTAAAGAACAAAATCAAATTAATATTCAAATATTAAAATTAAAGCAAACAATAAAATATTTAAGTAGACAATAATATTCTGTTTATACATTAAAATCAAAGTAGGATAAATTAAGAGAAATATAACTATTGTAGTCATAAAATAGAATTAATATTTTTACAATATGTATCTATTCTTAACAATAACTTCAAATCAATATAACTCCCAAATACAATTTTTTTTAAAAAAAGAGCATTTTTACTTTCAAAAATCACAAAGAAAGCTTTTTTATTTTAAATAAAATATAAATATTTTGGAGGAAAAAAGTTAATAATTTTTAATGAAATAAAGAATAAGAAACTACAGATTGATTTTTAAAAAAATGCTCATAGCAACACAAAACAACAAAAATTACTCTGTCCTACTTCATTTTGAACATATAATAAAAGTAAATCCAAGAGCCAAAAATTGTCTGTTTGTTTAAAGAACAATGACAACACAGTATTTGATATTTATGAATCAAAAGAAAACATTGATTCTTTAATTTTAATCTTAAAACAGGAAAGCCAAATCTTTTGTGTGGATACATTTGAAAATACATAAAACTAATCATTTTGAATTAACAAATCTAACACAATCTAAATCTAACTTTATTATTAATAGTTTTATTTTTTTCATTTCCCTACACACAGATAAAAAGTTTACAAAATTATATGCCAAAATTTCTAGTTTACTTTTGACTGACTGGACTAAAAAGCTTTTTATGCATCCCACGCACATATATATACAAGACTGCTATAAATGTGTCAATATGTTAGAACAGTTAAAATGAAGTACCAGGTGCCTCTAGATGATTTTTGGGTACAAAAACAATTTCAATCTGGCAAATTAATTCTTGGTAATCTTGATAGCTCCTTTTGGGAAACATCTACATAGTCATGTGTGACATAGTAACAGATATTTTTTTTAAAAAACCAGCAAATGATAGTTTAAATTATACATTATGTGTTTCTTTTTGCTTTTTAACCAATTTTTTCTCCAAATCATATAATTTTTTTCATAATAACTCAGCTCCTTGGAGTTTTCCTTTAATTGTTCTAAAAAGTTTTTTTGTATTGATTGTATATTAACGTCACCCTTATAAGCAACACAAGGGCTATTGGCAACGGACCTCATAATTTTGAAACTCAGCTAAGTGATGAAGACAACACCTGAGCTGCCACTTCCCTCTCTAAACTTCTACATTACACCATTAGGAAGACTTGGATCCTCAACAGATTTAACCTGTATTAGCCCTGCTACACAGTGTTTCTCTAATGGCACCAGAACTCAAATCCATGAATTGACGAAAATACCAGCTGCAAGTTCACCACCTTGATCATTAGGCTACTGTGGCCCAGTATCAAAAGTATGATTGACTTTATAAAATTTTTTATTAATGATTTGGAGCAATAGGGTATGTTTAAAAGGGGTGCACAAATAAACATTTAATTTTAAAAAAGTTTGAATGCTTGATTATCAAAAATGATAATTAGTTTACAATGAATAAATTCATCTTCCATCATTCTAAAAAAAGTCTTTTTGTATAAATCTTATTGTATAACGTTTTTATTTTTGTCGGAAAACAAAATGCTGGAAAACAATTTGCTGTTCCCTTAGAATAGATTGTGCCGTGCCATGTAAGATCTGGCTGCGAATGTATGAGATTCCTGATGAGCAATTGAATACAGAGACAAACTGATGAATCCTGAAATTCTCAAAATAGAATTGCTGGAAGAATTTGTAGCAATAAAAGGAAAGATAAATCCTGCATCACAATGTGCTTTATACTCTTCAATAAGAAAGGATGAGCAGTATTCAAAAATGAACTCTTGAGAATTGGAATGCAAACCAAAACAAAGCAACGAATCAGAAGTCCTTTTAAAAACTGAAGAGTAATTACTGCTCAAAGTTTGGAGATAAAGCATCTGAATGTCACAAAAATATATTCCACAGGAAATATGCATCTCCAAATCACAACTTGTCCATGTTAGTGAAATCTGATGAATATGCATCTTCGGCTATGTGCCATAATAAAGGCCAGAAGAGAAAATCAACCTTCTGGTGTTTAGATAGTGGATTTGTCTCTCATATGTGTAATGATGAAAAGCTATTCAACAAAATAAATAAAGAAACAAGCTGTATCGTGAAACTAGCTATTGATAAAACTACTGAAGTAACCGGCAAAGGTTTGGTTAGTATTACTGTTCAAAATGCTAAACACTCCAGGACATCGCTTCTGAAAAACGTGTTATGTGTGCCAGAATTAAAATGCAACTTAATATCAACATCTAAAGCCACAATGAACAATCGATCCATTATTTTCTCCGAAAAAGAAGCAAAAGTAATTGAAGCCAACAGAACTGTTCTGATGACAAAGATCCGCAAAGGAGATATATACTATGCGAAACCGAAAATTGAAAAGGCAACTATCATAACCCCAAATTTCAAAAATAGCATCAAAAAATTGGCCAATTAAATTAAAGAGATCTAAGGAAATTAAAAACTGAAAGAATGTTACGAGGTTTACATTTTGATATGAAAGATTTTGTATAGGACAGTAAAATCTGCATCCAATCAAAACAGACTGTTGCCCCTTTTTCAAAAGAATCTAAATTCAAAAGTAAAAATGTTTTAGAACTTATTCATTCTGACGTTTGTGGACCTATGCGAGTACCGTCACTGGCAGATTCATATTATTTTACTACTTTCATAGATGATAAATCGAGATACGTGGTATTAAATTTCTTGAAAACTAAAGATAAAGTGAAAAAAAGCCTTTATAAACTATAAAGCTTCAGTTGAAAATCAAACAGAGAAGAAAATTAAAACACTTTGTACGGATAATGGATTAGAGTATTGCGCATCAGAATTCGAAACTTTTCTCAAACACTTCTGAAAAGAAAAATTTGCTGTTATGATCCCTCAACAAAACGGAGTTGCAGAAAGAGTAAATTGTACTGTAGTTGAAATGGCCAGATATCTCTTAATACATTCTAGATTAAATTCTAACTTCTGTGCAAAAACAATAAATTGTTCCATTTACACTCGTAATCGCTCGCCTAGCAAGAGCATGAGAATTCAACTCCATGCAAACTCTTTTTTGGCATCAAGCTAAGTGTGTCATACTTTAAAGTGTTTGGACAAAAAGCATATGTGCTGAATAAACGATTGAAAGACAAATTTGAGACGAGATCAAACGAATATATCTTCGTCGAATATTCAACAAAATTGAAGGCATATCAGCTGTATAATAAGAAAAAAAATAATAATAATAGGAAGACGAGATGTGAGATTTATTGACGAATTTGAAAATCATCTGCCAGCATCAGAAATGGAATTCATTACCCTGCCTGATGAAAAACAAAATTCTACTCTCAGCGAGGAAAAGTCATCTGACTCGTTGGTGAATGTAACGAAAAGAAAAGCAACATCATCGGACTCTCAAAGAGAAACCAAAGTTTCGGATAACTGTTACGTTATGCCTCCGGATATAAGCATTTGTCCCCATGCTCCTGGAAGGCCTAGGATTTTAAGAACAGGCAAAAGAGGTCATCCAAGAAAAGAAGGAATATGGACAAGTTTCTATAATACTGTTTTGAAACAGGCCTGAGCGTTCAAGAGGCTCTCGCTGGACCGAACAAAATAGCTTGGAAAAATGCTACGAAAGAACATGATGCATTAATTAAAGGAATTGCATGGACATTAGTTTCAAGACCCAAATATAAAATGTTATAGGATCAAAATGGGTTCTAAAAAAATTCAAAGTTGGAACTGTTGAAAAATTAAAAGCAAGAATTGTTGCTAAAGGATGTTCTCAATAACCTGGAATAGACTTTAACGAGAATTTTTCTCAGGTGCAAGATTAAGTTCAATCCGAACTGTTATTGCTTACGCAGTTGAAAACAACCTCACTGGATATCAATTAGACTTTGCGATGGCATATGTAAATGCAGATCTGAATGAAGACATCTTTATGAAGCAACCAGAAGAATTTCATATTTCTCCAAACAAACTTGTTTTGTAAACAAACGTGATAAAGATCAAGTTTATTTACAAAACCATTCTCTTTATGGTCTCAAACAATCAGGGAGACAGTGGTACAACAAAAAGGACACTTAACTCAAAACTCTTGGGTTTAAATTGTTAAATGCTGACAAATGTATTTATCACATGAAATCGTCATCTGCTGAAGCAATCATCATTGCATATGTTGATGATTTAATGGAGTTTACAAACAGCAAAAAACGATTATGAAAATATTTGTGGTGAGTTAGCAAAAGCCTCCAAAATGAAAGACTTAGGACTATTGCATTACTTCTTAGGAATTGAATTCAAACAAGATAAAAGAAAAAAAGCAGTTCAACAATATCTCAATCAAAGTACATTAATGATATATTACACAAGTACAAAATCCAAGATGCAAAACCGTTGCAACTCCCATGGTTACAAGCATTAACTTAACCAGAGAGATATCCCCACAGAATGAAGAACAATCGGAAATGCAAAACTTACCATTCCAATCTTTAATTGGATCTCTGATGTATCTGTCTGTAGCCACAAGACCAGACATTACTTATGCTGTCAATTTTTTTGATCAGTTTAACAACAATACAAGGAAAATGGGAAATCTTGCACAGGATATGTCTTCAAGTATAAGGAAGAAGTGATTTCTTAGGAATCAAGAAAATAATGAACTGTTGCAATCTCAACCTCAGAGGCAGAATATTTGGGTCTCTGCAAAGCTACAAAAGAGACTCTTTACCTACTAAGATTTATGAACTTTCAACAACAAGAGACATACATTGAAAACAGCGGTGTTTAACAATCAATCATTTCTAAAATTTGTGAAAAATTCTGTATATCATTCAAGCTAAAAATGTATTGACATTTGTCATCATTTTGTGCATGAAGTATATGAAAAGAATTTGTTTAATTTAAAATAATTGCCATCTAATGAAATGCCTGCTGATATGTTAACAAAATGTTTAGATAGTAATAAGTATAAAGTATGTAGCAAATTAATTGGATTAACATGTACAGGTAATTAATCTTAGATCTATATATATTTATAAGTGTTTGTATTATATTTTTAAATCATTATAATATTCATTAGAAATTTGCATAATTATGTTTGTATTTGAAATAAGCACTGAGAAAGGGAACTGTAGGATAACAACGTATATTTGCTGTTTCCTTCCCCAACTTAGAATAGATTATGTCGCACCAAGTAAGCTCTGGCTGCACATGTGCGTAAAGGACGTAAAAGTTTTCCTCAGAATTGATGGGCCTAAGTTGGCCCTAGATTATGGATTAAGCCACAACTAACTTAAAGCAGAAACTAATATATAAAATCATGTTTATTTACATTGAAAAGAAACACATGACCATCAAACTTGCCGGTTATTGCCAGCTGATTAACAAACATCATCCAGAACAATTAAATCAAGAACACCACAAGAATCCAAATAAGTAATATCTGTGATATAAGTAATCTATTATATACATCAGGAATCTGCATTCGACACAGTAAACTCAACAATTAAGAATCAGCATCCCATCACAAAAATATATAATATATGATGCAACAGAAAATAATATTGAATGCAAATTCCTAATTCTTCATTGCCAGATGTGTGGAATGAAGTCATATCGGCAACATGTAAACCAAAAGCATTACCATTTGAGATTTCTTCAATTCAACTTATGTTATGATAACAAGAACTAACATGTTGCCGCTTCTGTTGGATCTCCAAGCGTGAAGCTTATGCTGCCTTTTATATATATCTTTTTATTTGCTGTAAATAAACCTGCTTTAGTAATTGTGCCATAGTTATCACTGTTTTCACTTCCAACAAATTTATTATAATTATTTATAGCTACAATTATTTGTAATTATTAATGGGTTTTCTTTAACTCACATTGAATGTCCAGGACAAAATTTTAAAAGCCTTTTTCGCACATTTTAAAGCGCTCAATTGAGCTAAAATTTTCTATACACAATTGTTTTGTATGACAATACCATAATATAACTATAATTAACAAAAATTAATTAGTTAAAACTAATTATTTAAAGAATTAAATTTTATGCCAAGTTTCTCGCCCCGTCGCCAAATCCAATGGTTAATTGAGCAAAAAAAATTTATACCTATTAGATAAATTTAATAAATGTCAAATAAAATAAATTATTAAAACTAATTATTGAATAAATTCAATTTGACTCAACATTCCCTTTTGCTCTTAAAATTATATTACGCAAAATGTGAAGTTTGAAAGAAAACCCATGTTCAAAAAACTCGTTTTTTACAAGTGTTATATAATTATAAATAATTATAATTATTTGTAATTAAATATTGTAATTTTATTCCATAAAATTAATATATTAATATCCTCATCTAATACCATTTAAATCTGCCATATTCATCATCAGAATCTGCTTGGTTATGGTTTGCTGTTCATTTTTTATGTCACACACACATTATAAAGTCTTTCTTACATATCACTACTCCAATGACTAATTTATAATTCGCCAACTTTTTTGCCGAAATTGCATATGGGCACCCAATACTTCCCTTTAACTAGTTAAGATTTTAAGGAAATTGTAAAACATTTTACCTGAACAGGTCTTTTCTTGCCGAGTTTTTCAATTTGCCGAAGACAATCCTCAAATTTCATGCTTGGAAACAAGCGATGAGTCCATAATTCCAGAGTATTTAACATATTTTTTAAATCCTCTTTCTGTAAAATTTAATTTCATTGTTCATCAATAATTAAAACAAACAGGACTATCTAAGTTTAAAAAAAATATTAGTTTTCTACTAAAAAGTTTTCCTAATCTTTGGTAGATTAACATTAAGATTGCAGATAAAATATATTAGTTTTATTTTTGAACAAATGGAATGTAATAGTACAGCTGGAATCAATCAAATATTAATTCAAACTTCTGAAAAATTAGAAGAAAAGTAATGATTACTCAGTAGTAGTAATCACATTCACACAAATATCTAATATGGTGAAAAAAAATCATCTAATTTTTTATCAATTGACAGAGGTAAATAATTTAAAAACAGAAGCACATTTTCCAACTAATAAACAACAAAAATTCTTACTTCATGCCCTTTGCCTTTAAATTTAAAATCTTTAAAGTGATTTGCTAAAACTGGGATCCCACGCTTACCACAAAGTCTGAAAAAAAAATTACACATTTTTTATTGAAAGATATCCAACTATAAATTTACTTTTTTTAATGATATTTTTCAGGAATGAAAGTCATTCCTTATGAAAGTCATTATTTATGGTTTTATAGGTAAAAGTTACCTATAAAACCATAAATAAATTAAAGAACTTTACAATTATAGTTTGTGTTCTTTATTTGAGAAACAACTCAAGGATTATTGGTGACAGACCTCAGTCAAGTTATGATAGCGACATCTGAGCTGGCAGCTCCTTCTCCTAATTTTCACACCATCCCAAATAATTGTACATATTTGTTAATGTAATAAACATCTATGACAATAAATGCAAATTATCAACTGAAAGAAATATTGAAATAAAATAAAAGAAATGGTGAAGAAACAAATAAAAGAAATGGTAAAAAAAATGCATTTTATGATAATTCACATCACACATCAATATATATATATATATAATTGAATTTATATAGTAAATTTACACAAATTGAGCGTTACATAATTCAATCTATTGCAATTTTAATATATCTTGACTTAAAACATTTCATTTAGCTTACATAAAGATATACAATCATAGTAACCAAATAATATATCAATAACTTAAATTTATGTTAGGTTAAAATTGCATCAAATCTTACTCAAACCAACGAAGTTGAAATGCAGTTTAGCTCACATCCTATGCAACAAATATTTGTTGGGGGTAAATTACCAAATGTGGCAACCATTGCTTTTTTGTTCAGGCATGACCTTTCTACAAGGTAACCCTAAAGAGATTGCTTTTTTCCATCTCTTTTACTGGTAAAGTACTCATCTTCAATTAGGGGATTGTAGTGCAAGCTCAAACTATTTACCACACTTTTTTTTTTTTTGTCAATTAGAGGAGTGTTTTTTGCTCTTGTGTCTGGAATTTTTTTGCAACTTTTAGCCTTTAAGAAAATAACATGGATGTTTTAATTCGAAGTACATTTTTTTTTTCTGATATTATTAACATGTTTTCTTATATGAAAGGTATTTCTAAAAAGGTAATCTTAAAAAGAGAAAGATTTATTTCAAGATAAAATAGCTAACAATTTGCAGGACTTGGGGTATTTGTTAAAGTAGTCATCTAAATTAGTGAAAATGATAGTGATTGAGTTTTTAAAATATTTCTCAAATACATTGGCTAAACAGATTGGTAACCCTTTTTTCATATTCTTCAATTAGCACTTTGTGGAGTTCTAATATGCCATTTTTATACAGAGTACAATGTTTAATTACAAATGTTAAGACCTTTTTATTTAAGTTTCTGATAAATGTTTTCAATAAATTACTATATGTAATTTATTTTATTTTGATTGTAAATTTCTTTAAATTTATTTTGAAAAACCCCAAGTGCAAATTCAAGAGATTCAATCAAAACATCAAGGAAGTATAATGAAAAAAAAATTCATATTCATTTTAAAATTCTGTCATGCTTTTTCATTCTTGTAAAAGACTAAAGAACAATTTAAAACTCCTTTTGAAATGGTTTAATCAACAGAAGGATTAATTTAAAAAAAAAAATATGTAGTTGTAATAATGTGAAATAAAGTATTATTAGCCAGAAGTGACAGAAAAGAATTAACAGATCATTATCTAGTTCAAGTCAACTAAGCCAGTGTCTCATCTGCAGTGAAGCTGTAGCAGTCTTCAAAGAATATAACATTTCCCATCATTTCACATTCAAGCGTAAGAATTCCAATTACAAAGCAATGTCCAAATATGAAAGAAAACAAAATGCAGAAAGTCTTTGTAAAAAAATATCAGGCCAACAAAATTTTTTCAAGAAGGTAAACAGTATCCAAGAAGCAGCTACGAATGCAAGTTACATTGTTGCATACAATATTACTAATAAGAATAAAGTTCTCAGTGATGGGGAGTTTGTTAAACAATGCATGCTCCAAGTTTGTGATGTATTATGTCCAGACAAGAAAAACAATTTTGAGCTTATCATGAAAAACATTGACTTCTAGAATCGAAGCTATCGATAAAAATTTGACATCACAATTGGAACCAAAGATTGGCCAATTTAAATTTTGCTCCATAGCTATGGATGAAAGCACTAATATAAATGATACTACTCAATTAGTATTATTTATAAGAGGTGTTGATGAGAACTTAGAAATTACCGAGGAACTGGAATGTACACGTTCTTTAAAGGGAACTACGACAGGATGTGGTAGTTTTCGTGAGTTTCAGGAAGGGCTTCTAACTCTGAAAGAGCCTATTACAAATGTATGTAATATTACAACCAATGGAGCACTAAATATGACATGAACAAATATGGATTTCTTGGACTCTTAAATCGGAACTATCCCAGGAACAATGTTATTTTTCTACATTGTGTTACACATCAAGATACTCTTTGTAAATCTGCATTGAATATGAAATCCGTGTTTGATGCAGTCATGAAGCTTGCAAATACTCTTCGATCATGTGGGCTTACTCACAGGCAATTACGAGATTTTCTTCAGTCCATGCAATCTGAATACTCTGATGTACTGTATTACATGAAAATAAGGAGGCTCAGTGCAAGATGTGTTTTTGAGTGAGTTTGGCAGCTTAAAGATGACATTGTGTTATTTTTCCATGAGAAACAGTGTACTGCGGAGTGGGAAATGTTAGAAGATACAGAATGGCTTTCGGACATTGCATTTTTCACATATCTTCTTTGTCATATGAGCAACTTGAATGTCAAGATGCAAGGAAAAATCCAATTTATCGACAATATCTATATCCATCTCAAAGCTTTTAAACTAAAACTTAATTTGTTTGCTGGGCAGCTAGCTAAGAACGACTTGTCTCATTTTCCGATGTTAAATTCAATACCCTCAGTAAATGAAGAGAAGTTTAAAAATTATACAGATGGTTTGAAAAACTGCATTTTGAGTTTGAATGCAGATTTCAAGATTTCTGTGTCATTCAAGCAGAATCAGATATTTTTACCATGTCTTTCAATGTAAATTGTGAGGCAGTGAGGTCAGATTTGCAGCTTGAATTAATTGAGTTGCAATCTAACTATCATCTCAAGCAGCTGTTTCTAAATAAGCCAATGTTAAGAGTTTTACAAATCATTATCAAAAGTAAGTTTCCCAAATTTGATATCTCACTCTGAAAATCAGTGCTGTTTGCTTCCTCTTATATATGTGAACAAGTGTTTTCAACTATGAACCTTAGAAAGAATTAGAATTAATTCAAAATTAGACTGACAGATAGGCATTTAGCCTTGTTCCTTAAAATCAGTACATCTCACTTCAAACCTCAATATAAGGAACATTTAAAAATGAAATCACAATTTCATTCATCTCACTAACATATTTAAATTGTAAAACTTGTATATTGTTTTTATTGTTTTAGAAAAATTTATCTTAACCCTCCATACTTTTTTTTCCCGATTTTTCGCCAACAACCGAAAAGATTTGCCCATCCCTAATCTATTTTTATTACTTGTAGAAACTAATGAATCTAAATTCCTGAAAATAATGGTTATGAAGTTTTTAAAACACTTATCAAACCCACCAGCAAAATAAGTTTGCAATTCTTTTATTTACAATTCTGTGGAGAATACGCTATTGGCGTGATTTCAAAAATCGCCAAATTTGTGATTTTAAAGATTGCATCAAAGATGAGGGCAAAACACCATATTCACCAAACATATAATGAAATTAAACTTTCAAACTTCCAACTATAATTTTCAATTCTTTTGTCAATTTTCAATAACTCAAGAGTCATTTAAATTTTACATCTACAGAAAAAATTTTGGAGCTGCTAAGGAACAAATGAAAAAAAGTTCAATTTATTTTACTTTCATGACTGATCACAATGAAAATCTAGCCAATTTTTTAAAATATGATATTGCTAACTGTTTTCATTTTGAAAATGTTTTTAAATGTGCAATTTACGAGGTGTGCCTATTAATAAGACAGACACTGCTACTGAAAAAGTATGGATGTGCCAAACACCAGTGACCGATAGTTGTTCAACATGGAGAATGCAGTGCTTTTCATTTCTGTAAACATATATGTATAGCAGTAACCAATGTTAGCAGGGTGTTTTTTGTTTTGTCGTAAAAAGGATAAGTGTAACAATAGAGCAATGAACTGTTGTAAAATTTCACATGTGAAACTTGGAAAAATCGCTGCTGAAACTTATAATTTTTTGAAAGAAGTGCATGTTTATCGTATGCACGTTTTTGAGTGGTTTAAACAATTACAAGATGGTTGAGGATTATTAATGTCCATATCAAAACATATGACAATATTGAAAAAATCAGTAATGTGGTTCTATCTGACTGTCAGTTCAGTATTCCTGCGATTCTTGAGACTGTAGGAATTGCAAAGAATCCGTATGGCAAATTTTACACACCAAAATGGTGCCTGAAATTCTCATGTGTGAAGAACAAGATCACAAAAATGTTTAAACTGACACTTTGAACACTATTGAAAATGACACTAACTTATTGGAAAGGATAACAATGTGTGACAAATAGTGGTTTTTGACTTATGATCCTGAAATTAAATGCCAATCCATACAATAGAAGAGCCAGTCAAAACTGAGAGCCAAAAAAGTTTGAATGTGCAAATTAAAATTCAAAGCAATGATGATTCCCCCCCCCCCGATATTTATGGGATTGTGTACCTTCATTGGGTTCCTGAAAATCAAACTATTGATTAACATTACTACCTTCACAATCTAGTTGAATTCCAAGAAGGAATAAGGGAAAAAATTAACCGAATAGTGGAAGAATAAGTCATTCCATATTGTTTGTCAAGAGGTTTCTAGGCCAAGTACTGCATCCTAGTATTAGACCATTTGCCTTATTTGCGAGATCTTGTGCCATATAATTTCTATGTTTCTAAAGGTGAAATCTGCATTAAAAGGAGCTGTTAAAGAGAAAGTGACACACGTCCTGAAGGAGTTGACAGAAGAAGACTTCCAGCACTGTTCTGAACAATGGAAGATTCTCATGGAGCATTGTAAAGATAGAGAAGGGGTGTATATTGAAAGTGATTATCAGTAATGTATGAAATGAAAACAAAATGTTTCACACATCAGTTTCATTATTTAATAGCTACATCTCATAAATATAAAAATATTTATAAGAATGTTACAGTATAATCTTGAGATGTACAAAAAGTTTTACTTTCAATTTTTTTGTAATACATAAAACATAATTATTTAAAAATTCAGTGTTTAAGTGATGTTTTTAATAAATTTCATCACAGTTATTAATGGTCAGAAATAAATCTTCAAATGACTTCATAACAAATAAATTTAGTGATATTTCCAGCCATTTTGTTTTAAAAACTAGCATTCTACAAATCTCATATGTACATCTATGAAATTGATATCTTACACAAGGAAGTAAAAAGTTTTACATCATATTTTGGAATGAAGAGTTACAAAAGATTTTTTACAAGTTTGATTTATCATTGTACAAAAAATAAATTATTTTATTTTAGTTTTTGTACTTTAAGGCATATAATAAACCCAGTAGCAATATATTATTCTCCATTTTTACCTTTAGCCAAAAAAAAATATATTTTATATTAAATGTAAAGTCCTTTTTTTTACAAATATTGATAATTTATGAAATTTAAATTAAGGATTATTATGTATCTTACTCAAATATTACTGATGAATCTCACACATATATGAAAATAAAAAAAACATAATATTGAAGCAACAAGAAAAACTTCAAAGAAATACACAATTAATGACTATATTGTATAAAGAATTAATAAAAAATAAATATAAAAAAACTTAGTATTACCAAAAAGAAAGCTTTAGTATTGGTATTAATGTAGCTGTAATATACATATATAAATATTTATATATTCATTTAAATGGATGATTGAACGAATAATTTTAAGAATACAACTTAACTTAAATTGGAATACTGTTTAGCCCGATCACCCTGGCAATGGGAATTTGTTTGTGATAAATCATTAAATGAGGCAGCCCTAGTTTTTCCGTTTTAACAGAGCCATTATACATAGCAATTCTAGAAAATTTAGTACTCCTTTACTAATTTAAATTTAATTTTATGTAATAATTTTCAGGCTAATATTGTGCGCATTGTTATGTAACAGGCTTTTTTAGCCCATTACAGGATGGGGTCTTTTGCTCATGTTTCCAAACTGAAACTTATGCTAATTAAGTGAATTTCCTGGTCTGACCAAAATTTTGCTGATAGACGTCTGGGTTCAAATAGGGAATAGGATGTCCCCTAGGAGATTTGCGACTTTTGAGAGCGATAATTGTCAATTTAGGTCATGGTAACCCTTAGTATACTCAATGCTTAAGTGATGCAAGTTTGGCAACCTATCTAGGAAGTTGCCAAGTTTCGTTGCCAATTTCATAGGGGACACCCTATTCCCGATTTGAACCGACATCTGGAATTGCTGTGCTTTTTTTCTTGAGATATTTATTACATGTTTTTTTCCAATTATCAGCAATAATAGTTAGTATGAATATGAAAGAGATAAATGAATATATAACAGTTTTTAATAAATTTAAAAGTTAAAGGAAAGCTTCATGTATTTGAATTTTCAAAATGTGAAAACATGTGATTGTTTTAAAGGAATGGTTCCACAGATGGATGGAAATGGCATTAGAGGATTAAAGGAAAGAATCTTCAGAATTGTTTCAAGCTCATTAAGAGAGGTTCATTGATTTTTCTAAACTATTTAAAAATGTACAATTTTGTTTAAGTAACAAGATTATGTTTTGGAAGGTTTGTTAAGAGAGAAATAAAAAAAAAAAAACGGTTGTGGATTGGTATGTTTTGTCAAAAGGGATAATTGTTTGTATGGAAATAATTCTTGAGTTTGATGTTCTTCAAATAACAAAATTTTGTTCACTATTTTGCATGAATCAGCTTGTTAATGGCGAAATGAATATTTATTTGTTGATCAGAATATTTTGTTGAAAGATAAGAAAATCTACTTTAATATACATGATAATGTGAGATCATGTGAATTTTTTAAGGAAAAGTACAAATGATGGATATAAATGGTGTTGCAGAACAAAAAGAATAAATTTTGTAGCATATTTTGTTGAAACAGAGATAAATTTGTTTTTATGTAAGATGTTCATTGACTATCAAGGTTTTTGTTTGGTAGGTACGTAAAAATGAATTTGAGTAAAATGAAGATCCCATTGTTGTTGAATGGCAGATGAAACAGAATGATGTTAATACTTCATCCAGAATTTCCTTAGATATATGTGCTTTATATTTAGGATAAATCTAAAATTTGGTCAGTAAGTTTTTATTATTTTCTTTCATTTTGGCACTCTGTAGAGTTCACATTACTCCTTAAAAACTCGTCAATTTTCAAAATCAAGCTAAGTGGTGGGGCTAAGCTGCATTTTCACCTTTGACCCAATGACAACACCAAACATTTAAAAGAAATACCATAATTTTCTAGCTTAATCTAAAAATGTAAGACACACAAAAAAATAGTAGTAAAATTATATAATATAAATATTGTGAGTATAACTAGAACTAATATCAGAAAACATTTAAATTTACTTTCGCTAAAACGATATTTAATAAAATAACATAAAAACCCTGTTTCTAACCTTTCTGGATTGAATTTTAACCTGGGATTTTTCACAATTCGTTTTGGAACTGGAACACGTTCAGATGCTGTAGTTTCATTTTCCGCGTTCTGATTATTGTCAACATTTTCATTTGTTTGTGGTGCATTTGATTCATATTCTTCGAAAAGATTATCAAGATCATCCTCATTTTCATCCATTCGCGATATTTTATTCAAAATTATTATTTTGCTAATCCTGTAGGTTCATACGGATTATATGCAAACATATAAGTCCACATTCGAACTGTTTTTATGTTGATAGTACTGAAAGTCGCGCCAAAAAAGAAGCTACTGCAACTTTTACTTTGTAAAATTTTAATTTCAATTTCCGTAACAAGAGAGTTAAAAATAATTTGTTGAATGATCAAGTTTTATTTTAATCCCCTAAAATTTTCGTATGGTATTTTTTTTTTTTGAAAAATTGTTGAAAATTGAGAAAATTTCTAATATATTTATATTCATTATAAATTTGAAGTATTTCAGGGTTTTAACTGTCACCGGTCACTTATTCTATAACTGTTAACTTGTAGATACCTGGCTGAAGGAATCTCTGCTTTTGGGAGCAAGTTTCAATTAACTGCGAAGTAGGTTATATATGTATTGTTAATGGAGTGTAATTTTCAATTTCTTGTGAAACTTATTTCGCCGTTTATATGACAGTTGTTTGGTATTAACTCAAAATGTATATTATTATGTAAATATTGTAAAATCACTCTAGCTTTAATTTTGTAAAATATCAAAACATTTTAATAGATCCAAGTTTTTATGGATGATAGGGTCGCGAACATCGTGGGTTTTAGTCCCTTTTAAACCATTTCAAGTTATGAATGATAAATATAATGTCTAACTTAAAGCGAACATATGGTGTTGTGTAGGAATTTAAGAGAAAGAGATACTTACTCAATATTGTTCTGCATTTGACTATAAATCATAATCCTGATCAATAATTTTCTCTCCAGTTGCCATGGGAGATAATTTAAGCAGAATTATATCTGTTGCATATTCCTACCATATGTTTTTTAAAACCTAGTGTAATCTATTTAAATGTTCCACACTGCTGTGTAAAATGCTGGACATCTTTAAATTTATTGTAGATTAAAAGCTTAACGTGTTATGCTATAAATATTGTTGTGATATATTATGTATATATTTAATTTCAATTTGAAACTTACTCGGTTGGAATGTACTTTAGAGTAACTACCCGTTGGCGACAAAAGTTGTTTACACTTGTTTGACGATATTTTGCCAATTGTGGTTACCATGCTTTCTCTTCTCTGCGGTGGCTTTAGCCGTGTCAACCTTACGAATAAGGCATATGATACAGGATTTTCAGTAAGAAGTTGTTTTTTTTTATATTTATACCTTTCTCTGATCATTTTTTTTTTTTTCACTTTTGTTGCAATCGCCGGGGCTACCTTTTCGAATTTGCCACACGAATACAGATGCCGGATCACCTGATGTTTTTTTTTTCGTTATACAATCCTCGGATCCTATTTTTTTCACTTTTTATACTTTTCGAATTTGCCACACGAATACGGATGCCGGATCACCTGATGTTTTTTTTTTTCGTTATACAATCCTCGGATCCTATTTTTTTCACTTTTTATACTTTTCGAATTTGCCACACGAATACGGATGCCGGATCACCTGATGTTTTTTTTTCGTTATACAATCCTCGGATCCTATTTTTTTCACTATTTATGCTTTCGCCGGGGCTACCTTTTCGAATTTACCACATTAATTGGAATTAGAGTCTTCCATCTTTTTTTTCCCCCCGTCTGTCTGGATTACTTTTTTACAAAATTCATTACACCTGCGCAATCTCGCAGTCAGGCAGCTGTTTCGGATGTTTTTTTCTTTTAGCCAATCACATACAGTACCTATTTAAGTCTCCGTTTCTAAAGCGAAACTAAATATATATATTTTTTTAATCTTTACCAATCATGGGTAAATCGTTTGGCCTTTTCCATTGTCTAGTGCCGACTTCTCAGAGTTCCTAGAATTTTCTTTGTCCGTTATTCCGGTGTACTAGTTGTGCAGTTCAGTGGTTTATTAATTTTGCTGTGTTTTCGTGCTTTTGCGTTTTACGTTCTTAAACGTTTTTTTATTCAAATTCTCCTGCTTGGATGATATTGTGTTTCTGCGTTTTTTACCTTACCGTCAATCATTTACTCCAATCCCAGTTTCTTTGTCGAGGGAGAATTTGATTCTTACATGGATTAATACATGTGGAGACGGAGACACAATCATTCTATTCAGGATGAAACCTACAAGGAGTTTTTTAAAACCGTTATTACTATGTACCCGCCGTAAAACCTTGACGCCACTGAAACTTAGGTAAGTCGAAAAATTCCTACTTTTCAGCTTCGTGGAGTTCAGGCTCTGCTGTAAAAATCGACAAATTTGGCGATTTTTCAAATCTCGCCTAGTAGTTACGCTTAACTACAGTTTCACCACTTACTCTTCAAGCAAGTTATTATTAATAACTTTACTGTTATTCATATACTATATAAAATGGGTGTTTTTTCATCTTGCCAAGCAGGTCTTATTGCCGACAACACGCAGTATACATATATTCCATTTGGAGTTGCTTGTATCATTTTTGATGATTTTATCGCTTGCACCTTCAAAATGGAAAAGTACTATAAAAAGTTTTAATTGATTATACAATTTATTGTGAAACCAAATGGTGTGTATTTTTACTATCAATGTATTCGAAACATGCTTTATGTTATAAGCTTGTGAGAATATGCTGATAATTTAGTTATTTCAATATAAGAAGGGAAAATAGGTTTTTGGATATAAAAATGAGTACTTTTCCATTTTGCCAACACAGATGATAAAGTCGCCAAAAATGACACAACCGATGCCAAGCGGAATACATATTTTACATGTTTACTGTGTGTTGTCGCCAATAAAGTTTACTTGGCAAGATTTGCACCAGCGAAATGGAAAAGTACCTTAAAATGTATATTAAAACTTCAAAACAAGTTATTGCAATATAAAATTTGTACCAAGACTTGGAACTATATGTTTGTTTCAAGTTGCTAAATTATATTTCTTGCATGTAAAACATCAAATTTTGCAAATTTTGATGATTATTAATAGGACCAATAATTTTACTACAATAAAAGGGCACTTTAACATATGTGGCTACTGGTTTTTAAAAAAACAGTAAAAGAGGGAAAGTGGTAGCCTTTAGGAATGGGAAATCGAAAGAACAAATTTTTATATTGAACTTGCTCTCTATTGTTCTAAATTGATCCTATTGCTACCAAGAGCAGGCAATTCTGCTGACACCCCTTCTGTTGTGCCATTCTTAATTCTTCCCCTCCTTATCTTTTAATTTGAATTATTCAATGCTCTTAGCTCATTTTTCCTACTTGTTGTTCCTCTACACATGCTGTAATTAGTTTTTCATTTGTGTATTTCTTTAAAAGGATTACTCTGTTAGAAATAATTCCTTATTATAAATAACATAATATTGTAGCTAAGCAACAATTAAAAAAATATAAGCTGCCATAATTGTTAATGTTTTTTTAGAAAAAGCAATTAACTTATAAATTTATTATTTTTACATTCGTTAAATGTAAGCTGGGAAGTACCAGAATAATTATTTTAAAGTCAATGAAATCCTCATCACTTTGTTAATTTTTATAATATTTTTTTATAATTTGTAGTTCTGAGGGTTTTTTTAATACAATTATTTTAAGTTGAGAAGTTTTTATTAATTAAATCACGAGAGTGGCATGGTTGTGTAGGTTGCTTTAAATGACAGGATACCATATTTTCTGTTCATAAAGTATTATATATTTAAATATTATAGATAACAATTAAAATAAAGTGCATGTTGCACTTACAGTTGCTTTGCAAATGAAATATTTTAAGATATTATTTGCAGATTAGAATAAATAGTAAATGTTGTCTAAATACTCAGTAATGCATCCGCTGTAGTTGAACGTTTAGATCTCTGGTGTCTACATTGAAATTTTTATGTAAATGAAATTTTCCACTCCTCCAAAACCACAGATGCAATATTTTTCGTTTGTTGACTGAAATTATTAAGTGTGATTCCCAAAAGTGCTTAGAATATATTTGCAAGTATATTGGAATTTTTAATTTTTCAATAAAAATAATAGTCTGTTTCGTTATTAATTTCTACTTGCAAATGAGAATCAAAACTTTTTTTTGCTTTTTAATTGCATGCTTGATTTTCAATCTAATTTGTTTTTATATTTATGAACCAATTTGAAAATTCTTGTTATATATACAAGGGTGGTTTGAAAAATTTCTGGCCTGCAAAGATACAAGATGATTTTTCTTTAAATTTGCTTTTATTTTTTATGTGTCTTCTTTTAAGTCTGGGCCGCGGTAGCCTAGTGGTCAAGGTCGTGGACTAGCGGCTGGCGGTTTTCGTTCAGTCGTGGGTTCGATCCTTGGCCGCCAAAGCCCATCCGTGTAGCCGGGGCTGATGTACGTTAAATCTGTTCGGGGCCCAAAGTCCTCCCGTTGGCGTGGTGTGGGTGTTAGGAGAGGGGGTGCCAGCTCAGGTATCAACTTCTTCACTTGACCGTGGTTCAAAATTACAAGGTCCGTCGCCAATAGCCCTCGTGTTGCTTCTAGTGCGACGTTAATAAAAACTAAACTAAACTCCTTCTAAGTCTACACATTTCTCCCAATTCTTTAACCCATCCAAACAGTACTAGGCATCTTTCTATGCAAAATAATTGTTTGGGAAGGTGATGGCCGCCTCATTTTAAGAAAATCTTTTGGTACTAGATCTGGTGAGTAAGAAGGATGGTCAAGCATATCAAAACTGCAATTGGTGCTATAAATCAGATTAATTAATCGGTCTGATTTATAAATCTGATTTATAGCACCTAAACAACACCAACAGAGCATTGGAAATGTTCGATTGAACACATTTTTTGGTCTGATGTGAGCAAACGAAGCACCTAACGCCTTGGCAGCTTTCTCATGCCTAAATCTTGATTCAATATCTGACAAATGTGTTCTTTGGACATATTCTTAGCCTCTGCTATCTCTTTCACTTTAATCCAATGGTTGTCTAGCACTATTTGGTAAACTTTAGCGATGTTATTGTATGCAGTTTCAGTTTTTGCACATCCCAAATGTTCATCTCCCGAGCTGGTAGGGCCATGTTTAAATTCTGTTGTTTAAAATTTCAGGATGGTAAATGATGGTGCAGAGTCCAACTCATCTTTGATATGCATAGGCATATTGTCTTTCAAAAACTAATATTTAATGACAGCCCGATACTTGATTTTTTTCCATTTTCCAAAAAACTCTCACGTGGATTCGCTCAAATGATTGTCAGACAACAATTGGACACTCAAAATGGCTTAAATTTTAGTGAGAGTCTGTGAAAAAATACAAAACCACATTCCTTAGTTTTTGTTGACTAGTTCTGCCATCTTCAAATTAAGGTCAAAAACTTCTCAGACCATCTTAAGAATTAAGTAAGAATGCAAGAGCATATGCATGATAACATAAATTTCTTATTCTCTTAAAGAATATTCTTGATTTTCATATATTTTGTTGTGTTGTAAGACAATGTAAAACTAATAACTCATAGCTGTTTGTTACAGCTAGCTTATGTAATGAGAGGCGATATTTGATATAGCCATGAATTTGATCAAATCTAAGCATGATTTTCAAAAAGCTATACGAAAATTTTATCTTTAATTTAGTAGTCATCTTAATGTGTATTTAGAAAGCAAAAAGCAAGTAAAAGTATAACATCAATTTATATATTTAATGTATTTTCCATGTTAGTTTATTACTTTTTCTAAAAATAAAGAATATAATTAAATAAGTTTATACATATATTATTTAAGGTTTTCTGATACAGTAAATAAAAATAAAACTCATTACTTTGAATAATTTGCGAGTTTTATAAATATGAATATATATTTTACACATTCTTCATGTATTAAAGTATTGGAAGTTGGTTTTTAAAATATTGTATGAATTAAAACATTTGATTAGAATTTTCACACCATTGATGATGGAAATATTTGTTTGAGATCAAGTGCTCAGTGTTACAACTCTTGCTTTTCTGTTTAAACATAGCAACCCTAAATGTTTCTTTCTCTGTTACTAGTTAAATGTTCGTCATCAGTTAGAGGGTTGCAGTGCATGTTCAGATTTCATAAGAATTTTTGTGGCCAATCAGAAAGGAGGGTTGCACTTGTGTCTGGAATAGGTTGAAATTTTTGCCAGTTTAGAAAATAACATGGGCATCTTAATCTGATGTCCCTAGTTTTTTGTGATATTTTTTATATATTTTTTCATGTAAGTGGTGTTGTTAGAAGAAAGGTATTTATAGAATATTTTTAAGAAAGATTTTTTTAATGAGTTTGATAATAGCTAGAAACTTGGGGAACCTGGAGTATTTGTGAAAATAGATGCTTCTAAATTCGTGAAAATGTTAATGGAGTTCTTGAAACACTTATCAAATCCATCATCAAAATAGTTTTGTAAAACTTTTTCATGTTTTTATATAATTGGCACTCTGAGTTCTAAAATGTCATTTTAAGGCAAGCTATAATATTTTATTATTAATGTTAGTACTTTTTAAGTTTCTGAGAAATTTCTTTTAATAAATTATTACATGTATTTTTTATTTTAACTGTGAATCCTGTTAAATATATTTTGAAAACCTCTACTCTTTGTGGTGTGGTCATCAATAGATAGATTAATTTTAATGGAATATGTAGTCACAATGATGCGAGTATAGCTAAATTTCCCAGAAAGTGATATAACAATAATAACCATTCAATGTGGAAGTGAATGAATCTAAATTCCTAAAAATGATGATTATGAAGTTTTTAAAACATATATCAGATCCACAAATGCAAAATAGATAGAAATTTTTTTTTGTATTATAATCGTCAAACTTTTTTTAAAAAAAAGTAATTTTCTATTTCGCCGACTCAAATCTCGCCAAGCAGAATTTATTGGCAACAACACACAGTAATCGCATATTACGTTTGACGTCAGTTGTATCATTTTCGACGACTTAATCACTTGCACTGGCAAACATGGAAAAGTACCAAAAAATGTTTAAGAATTTGCATTAAAAATTACTTTAAATTTCATCCTAACAAAATTAACTCTTTACATAATTATAAACATTCCTATAAGTAGATGACATGAAAGCTTCGATATCTTCAAGTTTACTGGAAGCTTTTCTATGTAAGAAAACAGTTGAAGTGAAGTATCAGGTGCGAGTGTTGACAATAACTTTGTCAACTTTTAAAATCGACAAAAAAAAGAATTGTAATATTGATCATTAGCATATTTAATGTTATTAAATGAAGCTGTTTTTTTAATGGTCAAAGTCAATTTTTTAAATTTTTATTATGAGATATTTAAGATTTTGCATAGTTTACAATTCATATGTCTAGATATGTATGAAACCTTCATGCCTTCACACTCCAAATGCCAAATTTTAGTTTTATTAACTTGTGAGAATTCAGCTTTGGGAGGCATATTACAGTGAACTTTGAATCAAAAAACAGATTTGTCTTTTATATTCAACAGCAATTTGGGCATAAGAAAATTGTTTTGGCAATGCAAATTTTCTCATTCTGAATTTGAATTCCAATTTTTGTAATTGTCCATTTTACATTTGGGAGAGCATTCCCCCCCCCCCCCCAGATTCAAATTCGTTCTTACTGAATAAAAGTGAACAAAATTTTCATGTTATATATAATCATTCCAATATATTTATTTTAATTGACACCTGAAAAGAAAACCTAGTTCATAACAATTGTAATAATTCGAGATTTAAAAAAACTAACGTTTTTAAATGGTGGCAAAGTTTAATAAAAAAAAAAATATTGAAATATTAGTTAAAACTTTGTAAAAACCTCATATATCTCTCGTCTTTAAGATCATTCTCTCTGCATAACTCAATATTTCTTCCATAGATGGCGCCAAGTTACTACACAAATTACGTTATTAAAAAATTTATTGAAATATTAGTTAAAACTTGTCGCAAATGTCTAACTATTGCATTGTTAGGCGAGTAAGTGCGATTCCCAAAGTTGCAGAGCTCTAGCTTTATGGGAGGTTGGTTAAATTAATGATCAAAAATTTGATGACACACACTAAGTGAAATACAGAAAAACGTTTTAAAATCTAGAAGGGTCTCTAGTGTTGGCAAATTAGCTTTTGTGGCCTTTAAAGATGATGGCTTTTCCTATATAGATACATTGAAAGAAAATAGAAAAGATGCAAGGAAAAATGGGTTTTTTTACTGCAAGGCAAAGACCCAAAGTGTGGAGCTGTAATTGAAAAGCTTTGACAATTAGCACACTCCAAAACAATCACATTCTTTATTTCAGCCTCCTGATGCTTGTATGAGTTCATTCATAAAATGGCTATGGAATACACTTAAGTAAAGATCCAGAAATGATTAAAAAAAAAAAAACTTCTATCTTTTATTATAAGTTTTATCACTGGAACAATCAGAAAGCTACTTTGAAAGGCAATTATTCTTAAACTGTTTATGTCATCTCACTGAAATTTCATAACTTTTATCATGTTTGAGGTTTTTAAAATGCATTGATTTCTTTTCCTGTTAGTATGTTGCAAACATTTATATTAATGTTCTACCTAAAACAACCGAAGTGGTCAAATAGACTGCTATAGATTTGATCCATCTGCTATAAAATACTCTCGCTTTTTCTGACAGATTTGAAACATTTTCTTTAGTTAAAAATATAGGTTTCTTTGCTTATATTTAAAGATCACAATATGTGAAAAAAAATTATTCCCAATTCTTTATTAACAATATTTTTTTTTATTTCCCCTGTCTGCTAATAAAATTAGAAAATGATGCTCTAAGTATTAATTTATTGCAGAATTTGATTTTTAAAAAATTCAACCTACTTGATATTTTCTAATAATATTTAAAGTAATAAGATGTGTTATTTGGTAGTAATTCTGTAGACTTAAATTCATTCAAATGCATTTGAGGTTTTGTTTGGATATGTTTAAAAAACAGTTCTTTAAAAATAAATATAAGCAGGTAAAAACAGTTAATCTGAAGAGCAGAAATTCCTACCATTTTTTGTTCCCAATTGTAGTAAATGTTAAAGCATGGTCTTTTTTGTAATGAATAATAACAAAAAGGATCGTGTATTATCATTTTCATCTAACATTAACTTTTTTCTATATATATGATTGATTTTTTAAAAATGTGTTAATAGAATTTTTATGAATTATGTATTTCAAAAGGAGAAAAGTGACTCTTAGTGTCCTTCTTGCTCCTTTTTATCTATTTAAGTATTAATTGATTGTTGAATGTTGTAATTTTTTTTAAAAAAAACTGTATTTCCAAATGAGTACTATTTTATTCTTTTACAACACATTGTTTCTAGTTTTCCTCACAAATTTACAATTAACCTTTTTAGGTATATTAACTTTGATGTAAAGCATTTAAAATATCATGAATTTTAAATAAATATATTTTAGAATACAGAAACTATATCAAGATGCCATTCTCTTGTCGCTTTTACTCTCAAAAGTATCCAGAAGTGGAAGATGTAGTTATGGTGAAAGTGCGTTCTATTGCTGAAATGGGTGCTTATGTGTCTCTTTTGGAATACAACAACATTGAAGGAATGATTCTGCTTTCAGAACTTTCTCGGAGACGTATCAGATCCATAAATAAGTTGATTCGTGTTGGCAGGGATGAATGCGTTGTTGTAATAAGAGTTGACAAAGATAAAGGTATAAGTAATTTTCTTAAGCTTTTCATTAAAATATATTCTTTATTTCATAAAATATATTCTTAGTTTTTATATATAAATTTGATTCATTTATAAGTATATTTTGTTACATCTTTTTGTTTTGTTTATCAAAGTAAAGGCCCTTTAGCTTCAAATTTCAATTAAGTAATGTGAACGATATTCAATAAACTTGTATTCTCACAACTGACATACATAGTCTAAACCAGTGATTCCCAAAAGGTGCATTGCAGTGCCCTGAGATGCCATAGCGTTTTCATAGGGGTGCTGCAGAATCTTGTATTTTTATGTTATTGTTTTTACAAGAGATAAGGTGCCATGGTTTGAAAAAGTTTAGGAACCACTGACCTAGACATTTTAAGGTACTAATATCTTGTAACTTCTCTCCTTCCAATATCACCATTATTTCACTGGTCAAGGAAGATTTCATAGTTTGTTTTTTGCCTGTTTTAAACCAGATTTTTCACTGATAAACTGCATATGTTACTTTCTGATTATCCACACTCCTATGAGAAGTTTCAAACTCAATCTGATTTTGTGGAGGAAAAAGGTGGCATTTCACCTTTGTTTATCGGCTGTTACTGTGGCTTCCTGTTTTGGCCCACCTAATGATCAATTGCCTATTTCACTAAACACAGCCAAATATGCCTTGTAATGTGAACCCTTGTTCATATGATGTAGTCAACGCAAAAACTGGGATCCACTATCCAAGCTGACATGAGAACTTTGATTCTTGACAACTTTGATATGCATTGGCCCCTCTGCATGGTTGGCCTTAAGTGGAAATAAGGTTCAAATCAGCAACTTGACTAAAGCATCACTGGCCTTAATGTCAGTGCTTAGACCACTCAGCCACTTTAGCCATGATTTTTACATTGAAGATTCTTGGTGAAAGTTGCAGGTTGCAGGTCCCAATCTGGTAACCTCACTTCACAAACATAATCTTTATAAGTTGCTATATGCAATCTAATCCCTGTAAAAATTGTTTTGTGGATGAAACATTTTATTTAATATTTTCCATGTGTTTAAATCTTTTGTTCAGTCAATGAACTATGACAATTATACTTGAAGTATTTTGTCATTTTTATGGATTGCCAGCTCTTTTCTTTTGAATTGTTTAAATTGTTAAAATGTTGAAACATTTGTATTTAATAATGTTCCTATTCTTTTTTTGAAATTTATTTTTCAAGGAATTTACTGAACTAATTTATTATATATATATATATATATATATATATAATGCAAAAAATGTTACTTGTTGTAATTTTTATAAAAGTTCTGAGTATCCTCTGGGATCTCATTTGGTATATAATAGGAAATATAAAACCCGTATTTTTTGGAACTCTGAATATATTAATTCGGCTTACACTTCAGATAGAAGATCATTCTGTTCACGTATTAAGGGTTTTCACCAAAGTGACTTAATTTCCAATAACATACCCAAATCTCAACGTTCTAGGGATTCTGATCATTTAAACTTAAAGTTTAAGAGGTGCTCTGATAAGAGATGCAAGACATGTGTCATGATGGCTGAAGAGCAGTATGATAGAGATTCAAACTTTTTATTTTGTAAAACTTTTAATTGTATTTATATGATGACTTGTGGTATGTGCCAGTTTAATTATGTTGGGCAAACTTCGGGAACTATAAATATTAGAATTAATCAGCATAGATCTGATGCAAAACACTATAATAGTCGTAAAAATATAGGTCGGATAGAAATTAAACATTTTAATTCACATGAATTTAATACTATTAAAATATATATTATTAAAATTGTACCCAACACAAAAGAAAGATTATGGTTTGAGAATTTTTATATTGGTTTTTATGGTACTGTTTACCCTTATGGACTAAATGCAATATGGAACAATAAAAATGTATTAAACGCAAATAAGCAAAATAACCAAGTATTTTATTACCAAGAAGGATTCTACAGGATTAATAATCCTTATAAATTAACTAGAACTTCTAGAGGAAAACGTAGAAATCGAAAAATAAGAGACTTGTCAACTATTAAAGAAAAAATGTTTCAACTTGGATTAGAATTTGAAAAGAACTATCTCATAGGACATATTAAGCACTTTATGTTCGGACTTAATAAAAGAGAGGTAAAGATTGTCATGAATATTTTGAATAATGAAGTTATTCCGGATTCTCAAGGATTTCATATCATTGAAGATATATGTAGATATCTTTGCCATAAAATGAAAATTAATTTGAATATTAATGAAAAATATATTACAGAATATTGCACCTTTCTCTTTATGAATAAATCATTTAATAAAATTAATTTTTCTGGTGTGTTTCAAAAACACATGGCTCTATTTCCAATTAAAAATATCAGGATAAAAAGAGCTTTTAAGTACAATAAAAAACTTGGTAGATCTATTTTTAATTACAATAATATTTCAGAGTCACAAACACCACAAGTGTGTAAATGCAAAGATTACAAACAATATGTTGATTCATTCCATCAACATGTTGTTACGGGAAACATGAACATCGTTAAAAGCGATTTATTGAGAGGTTTCATGAATAAAGGAACTGGATTCAGGCTCATGATTACTAATAGTAACCTTGTAGTGAGAAAACAAATTACTAATGATTTTGACAATTTTATTCTTAAGGTTGCAATTAAATATGGTTTGCCAATTGAGGCATTTGATGAATTCAGGTCATGTGTTTTGAAGAAAATTCTATATTTGAATTTTAAAGTAGATAAGGAAATTACAATTAAAGATCTAAAACTTGATATAGATGATTTGCAGAAAGATTTTGTTATCGTTTATGTAGATAAGGTTCCTGCAAATTATGCAATTATTTGCAAATTTTACTATCATAAATTATTGAGTGAACATGTAATGAATAATAATGCTTTCCAGTTATCCAAATATAGTAACAGAGAAATAAATAATCGTCTTTTGGCATTCAATAAGAAGGTGGGTTTACACCTTACAAACATTAAATTTCCATATATTTTCTTAACGCCAAAATTTCACAAAAATCCTGTAAAATTTCGAAGTATTACGAATGGATATAACACCTATATCACTAAATCTGGCAAACTCCTTCAATCCATTCTTCAAAAATCTATTGACAATATTGATAATACCGCTATTATTAAAAATAGTTTTGAAATTGTCAAAAACATGAAGGAACAAGAGGTATTCTCTATACATGGATATGATTTTGAAGACCTTTTTAACTCAATAGATATTCAAGATTTAATTAAGGTTCTTGCAATTTTATACAAGAAATATCATTTTAATCAAACAATAAAACAGGAAAAATTCAATACTCTCGTTAAACTTGTATTACAAGAGAATTTTATAGTTTTTGGTCAAAATCTCTATAAACAAATTCAGGGTCTCCCTCAGGGAGGTCCAGCTAGTAATTGTCTGGCCAATTTTTATTTACATTTTTATGAATTACAACAGATTGACAATGATTCTTACTTTCTTTTTCGTTACATAGATGATCTAATTATTTTAGGTAAAACTGAGGATTTTAAACCAAATATTTCATTTTACCCTAATTACCTCAAATTATTAAAAACTAATCTTAATTCAAATACAGTAGAATTTTTAGATCTCGATTTGCAAATAATTGACAATAGACTTATTAGTAATATTTTCGATAAAAGAGAGAGATTCGAATTCCATGTAATTAAAATACCTTTTTGGAACAGTAATCTACACAGATCCATTTATAGGAATATTTTATTGGGCTTTTTATTACGTAATAACAAATTAACCACGCATAAAATAGACAAATTTAATAACATTAAAAAATTCTTCAACAACTGTTTGGATCATGATTATCCAATAAATTTCTTAAATGCTTATGTACATCGAGAATATATTAAACATCTTTGCGAATCATGATCCAATTTCAAATCCACCACACAACAATAGGTCCACAAAGTCGGCTTGTTAGTGGTCTAGCCGTGAAGAATTTATTTTTTTACATTTACACAGCTTACATTTTTATTCACTCTCTGGACCGTTATACTCCTTCACCATACAACTTATTACCAACCAATTGTTTGCATCCTTTTACATTTTATTACCAATCAAACAATGATTTAAATCTTTTTTCAATTTATATGGTGATGATGTGTTATATTTTTTTCATTTTGAGTATGTGATATACATCTTGAAGCTTAAACACAATTCCGTCTTACTACTCACATATTTGAATCTTCATTTCTTTGAATTTTGTAAGTAATTTTTATATTTTGATTTGTTGATAATTTTTAGAATGATAGATTTTATTTTGTAAATTTTATCGTTGAAAAATTTTTTTGCATTTTTTAATCTTTGAACTCTTTTGTAATTTGGATTTCCCAATTCAGCCTACAAGGAATTATAGATTTTATTTTTGTAGATTTTATCGCTGAATTTGTTTGCATCTTTTAATCATGAACTCTTTTGCAATTTGGATTTCCTAATTCAGCCTACCAAGTCGCAAAGGGGGAAGGTTGGTACCATTGAACTAGTTTAACCCCGCTTAATCGGTCCTCAGCCCGATATTGCTTTTTGACTTGCTGGGTTCCATATTTTCATTTATTTTTCTTTCATTGTTACATTTCTTTCTAGTTTTTTGTCTTTTTAAGTGTTTTAAATTATTTTTTCATAGATTTTCAGTATATATATATATATATATATATATATTTCTTTAAATAAGTAACTCTTTATCTCAGGATCAGCCCTTGTGCTGCTTCTAAGTGCAACAATAATAAACAATCATCTCAAAATTATTACTTCACTTTTTCGCAAACTTTATTGAAGTGTATTTTTATATCAAATTAAGTTTCTAACTATTACAAATGTAATTTTTTTTGTTGAACATGAATTTTGATTCTGTTTCAAATTATATAAATATCTTAAACCTTTTACAAATTACAGTTGCTCAGTAAAAATATAATTTTTTTTTTTTTGTTTACTCTTATTGTTACATTAAATAAATGTTATACATAGGTTGTGTTCTATCAATTATTTAGCCTTATTTTCAAATCTATTTCACTAAGGGCACTTAAATTATAGTTTTTTTTTTTTTTTTTTTTTTTCCAATTTTTATCTAGGTAATATAATACATAAGTTCAAAAAAAAAAAATTAAAGCTATTTTATGGCTCTGTTAATGAATATAAACATTTCTGTTCGTAGAATGTAATAAAAAAATACTTTATAGGAATTGTGTGAGGAAAACTGAAAACGTATATGGGTATTGTATTTTATTTGTATTTTTATAAATGGTCTTCTGAAGTTTTTGACTCGCATGCCATCATAGATTACCTTCTTTAGGTAGGTAAGGAAATTATGACTCTGAGGCATACCCTAGTTGTCTTTATCTTTCTAAACATGGGGAGGGAGTGCATTTCCAGAATATCCTAGTGATCCTTCTCTGTTTTTGTCCTTTTTTCTGGTCAACCAATTTTCCATCATTTGAATCAAATATTGTGCTTCTCAAGCTTTTTTTAATGCATTTGTTCTTCCTACAGTTTTTCTTGCAATAAAATTTTGTTGTACAAAATTGTGATCTTTTTACATTATATCCTTACCGTTTAATTTTTTCTTTTTCATAGTCGACTTATAAATTGCATGTTTATCAAGTACTGCATCGCATAAGGGGAAAAGTGGTGTTTTGAGTATACCTTTTACATTCCCTTTGGCCCATGCTTCACTGTAGATAAGTGATAGAGAATTCATTTTTGGGTTAATCAGCAGGTGGTATGCCTTTTTGTGATTTTTTTTTTTTCGGAATTCACTAAGCAACATTGCTGTAGAATTATTGCTGCAGGTAAGGGTTTCAGGTTTCCCGATGGATCCTTGCCCTTGATGGGGCAATACTATATCCTGGATGACCTTTAGGTAAATGCCAAATCTGACAGTTCTAAGTTGACTGGCAAACTGCCTCTTTTGTTGGACTCCATGGTGTGTGGAGGTACTCCATGATTTTTTTCCCCTTACTGATTACTCTTTATGTCCTGACAAAGGCCTAATTTTACCAACTTTCATACATTTTCTATTGATACTATTAGAAAATGTTTGATTTTTTTAATTCTGTCTTTAACTGATAAAGTCTGGGCTTCAATATTCACTTTTGCTAAGCTAAAGAACTTTTAAGGTATTGTAGGCTGGAAAAAAATGTCTATGAACTTGGAACTGGAGACCTTCTCATTAAAACATCATCTGCTGTACAAACCAATTCTTATCTTCTCGCAGAAATCTTTTTAAATTTACCAGTGACTGTTTATCCGCAGAAATCATTTAATACTTGCCTTGACATTATTTAAGAATCTGATCTCATTTGTGCATTAGGGATTTTCAGGCCCATGTGCTATAAATTTTAGAGAAGGGTCATGCCAAAAGCACCAAGCATATCATTCTCCTGTTCGGCACATCCCGATTACCCTCTGCATCATTGCTGACTGATTACATTGTCCTGTATGGCTTTATGTTCCACATCTCTTTGCTTCTTTAAGTGCCAGAGGATTGAACATTTTCAAACTATATGCTATGGATTACAGACATGTTTCAGATAATCGTCTGTTTTTTATTGTGATGTGAATTGTACTGTAGAACCTAAATGCATCACTTGCTCTTAATCACATCCATCTAATTCTGTCCATTATTTTACTTTCCTCCTTACTCTTCCAGTACAGAGATAAATGTACTGGTAATAAGGGTTAAAAATAATTTATATTACCTTGGAGGCTAAGATGTTAATTTGGCCTCAAACATTGCCTTCTTATGTAAAGGCACTAACTCCCTATTGCTTCTGTTGTTTTCCATACTGATCCAAATATTATTAAAGTTATTTGCCCTCCAATAGCTATATTTTCTCCCTCTATTCCAATGCCTAGCTCCTCTTTGAAATATGCAGTTTCCAAATCATCCACATCCCTTTCTGGCACACATTTTACCTTTCTCTTCTAGCATGTTATCTGTCTCCAAACCAACTAACACTCAGTCATCTGTTACCATTCTTTATGGTTTTGAAACATTAAACAAATAGTTGTAAAACAAAGACATTACAAAAAAAATATCACATCCCACTGTTGGTAGAGCAAGTCCAAAAATAGAAATAAATATGACCCCACATAAACAACAAAAAGTGTTATAACACATAACCTAGAAAAGGTCTCTGAAATGATCCTTTATGACATTGATGACTCCTGCTAATGGACGAGATGGAAAGCTCTCCAAGAACTGCAATAACCTTGAAGAGGGCTCTGAAATGATTCCTTATGGCATTGATGACTCCTGGCTAACTGATGAGATGGAAAACTCACTAAGAACCAGAATTGAACTTAATATAACCATCTTATTTTTTCACTTTTGCATTTATATTCTTTCTACTGTAAAATTTTACTTTTGAGTAATTTTAAACTAATTGATTTTAAGGAGTTATATATGTACATTGTATGTGATGTAATCAATAATTTCATTACTTCAACCTTGTTTGGCAAAGGATTGCCAAATCTGACTCTTTCACTATTAAATTCCACATTCTCTTTGCTTGGAATATTTAATGTTTTGTTCCCTTGTTTTTTGTCTTTTTAGGAACTACAACTTCATAAAATATGAATTTCCAAATTCTTTGTTATTGTATAAAATATTATTTTTTTAAAAAAAAAATCCACTGTGTTCTCCCCTCTATCACCTGTCAGTTAATTTTACTTTTATTATTAACTCACTTTAAAAGGAAAAAACACTGATCTACAAATTGGAGTTATACCTAAATCTTATTAATTCCTGTGTATTCAAATACAAGTGGGGTTTGCACATGTACAGTTTAGATTAATATTCCATGTATAATCCAAACACGGATGACCCGACCCTGAAATACACTAGCAATCCTTCTCTAATTTCGACTCTCCTCCTTGTCAACCAATTTTTATTTTTTTCACACATCTAGACCACAATTACATCTTGTTTGGTGCAGTATAGCCACATCTGACTCTTGCGCCAATAACATTCACTGTCACACACATCCATGTATAATCAGAAAGTATTGTGCATATGTACATGCTCCTAAATGACATTTTACTTGTAAAGCTGTTGTTCCAAATATTAGGAAAATATGAAGGAATTATTAAGGTAAGAGTCATAGAGCACAAGAGAAGTAAATAGACAGGATATTAGAGGAAGGTATTGCGTCATTGTAATTATATCTGTTTATATATTAGTTTTCATCAATTTGCTATGAGGGAAATTATGTGAAAGGCATCACAAAACTAAAGAAGCAAGTTATCAAAAATTACACTTAGTTATATTGGTCCTAGTATCATATAGATAAGTTTTTTAATTATTGATTATGAAAGACTCAATGGTTTATGTAAATATTAGCTAATGATTTGGGGGGGGGGGATATGGAAAATTTCAGCTAATATGATGTGAACCTGATCTTAATTAAAAAATTTGTTAAAATTGTTTTTAAATTGATTCTGTGTAATATGCTAATTTAGTTACTCATTGAAAAAGAGCATTATTCTAATGAATTAAAATATGATATAAAAAGAGATCTTTAGATTGATTTTTAATGAAATACTTTTTTGCTTGCTTTATATGAATACAAATGAGACTTTTTCACTAATTCATGAATATCAACATAATTTTTATGCATAAAAATTGTAATTGTATTTCAAAATTCATTTTTGTCCTGCATGCTTGATCTATGCTTTTCAAAGTAGTTTCTATTCTTAAACCTTTTAGATATAACCATTTATTTGGGTAATATTTTTTCCTACATTTTACTGGCATCCCTCAGACATTCTGAAGGTAGATTTTACACTTAAGTTTTATTCACAAGTTTTCAAAAATAACATTAAATTGTAAAATTGTTTTTTATGTAATGTAATTGTTATGAAAATAACTGATGATTTTCATTGTTTGTAATAGCACTCAGATGATATTCCCAACTATATATTCTTTTCACATATGAATGTTGCCCTTTATGGTTATAATTTTTATCATTTAATCTAATTAGATTTTTTTTTATTACTATTGATAATTTAGTATTTTATTATTTATTTATTGTATTGTATGATTTGAATGAACATGAAATAATTAATCTAAATAATTGAGATTTATTTGTGGCCTGAAATTTTTTTAACAAAATCAGAAAATACCGTAGTAAAATAATTGTAGATTTTTTTTTTTAAATCTCCTTGGAAATTTTTGAAAATTGTGAACATTTTAATTAGTGATAAGGAAATATATCTGGCAATATTTTATATCTTTGTTCCTAAATAGTTAAAAAATATGTAAATAGTAATATTTCATTTGTATACCTATTTCAAGTAGCAAATTTTCTGTGCTATAAAAATTCCAATCAGGTCTATGTTTGAATTTTGTATTGAATTAAAAACTGATTTTTTAAATGCATGTTACAATAGTAGCATTTTAACTCATTTTTACCAATCTGTAATGTTATTAAATATCTAATTATTTCACTAATTTTATGGAAATAAATTAGTTAAAGAATTAGATATTATTAGAATTTTTCCAATTAAATATATTAATTTTATTAATTGTAATTTTTTTAGGGTATATTGATTTGTCCAAAAGAAGAGTATCATCAGAAGACTCTGATAAATGTGAAGAAAAATTTGCTAAAGCTAGAGCAGTATGTTACTTTTCAAAACTTTTTCTAGATTATTTAAAAATTTAATTCATTGATTTTCATATTGAATTTTCAAAAAATCCTGGTAAAGTTTATATTATTTATTAGAGAAATTAAATTATATTTTAGGTTAATAGTATCCTCCGTCATGTTGCTGAAGTTCTTAAATATGAAACTGATGAAGAATTAGAAAATTTATACCAAAAGACAGCTTGGCATTTTGATGAAAAATTTAAGAAACAAGCCAGTTCATATGATATTTTTAAACATGCTGTAAAGTAAGTAATTTCATACTCTTCATTCAGAGAAATTTGAAAGAAACATGATCAACTTTGCTTATGAAATGAAAAATAATTATTTAAAAAATATTCTGTGTTTTATTTCAGTTGTTTTGAAAATTATGAGATGTGAGTGCTAAACAAAACTTTTGAGATTAATTAAATAGAGAAAATTTTTGGCGAATGTTTTTCAGCTAATATAGATTCTTGTCTCCTAAATAAAAGAGTTGTGCTCCATTTTTTGGTCAAATGTTAAGAAATAAGACTTGAATGCTGAGCACTTTTCCTGGTACTGAAATGTTTAAATTATTTATACTATCGTGTTCTCCAATAGATATTGCAAGTTTTTGATCACTAAAAGCAGTCAATATATCCAGTCTATCCTACGTGTGTAATTTGTAAGTGCTACAATGCATATCCTGAAGCTAAACTAATGGTTCCTTTCCCTAATTTTTAAGTTGAACAATCCCTTCTATTTGCTGCATTCAATTTGGATTTTGCTAGACCAATGTGTGTTTAATGCAGGAAAATTAAGCACAATGTTTATTGTGCTGTTACAAGAGCTGTGTACACTTTAAACTTATCAACAATCTATCAGTTGAAATCCTTCTTTCAATTTTCAGAAAATTAATTGTGCAAAGAAGTTTATGATCAGTAATTTTCTCAGTTGATGCTAAAACTTTCAAGCTGAAATCGCTCTTGGAAATATGTGGAAAATAGTCAACTGTCCAAATATTAAGAGTTTTTATTCCTCATGTGGAATTAAT
This sequence comes from Nephila pilipes, assembly GCA_019974015.1. Classification (NCBI taxonomy): domain Eukaryota; kingdom Metazoa; phylum Arthropoda; class Arachnida; order Araneae; family Nephilidae; genus Nephila; species Nephila pilipes. The sequence continues at coordinate 1,161,306 of BMAW01083363.1, forward strand.
TGTTGATGCATTGATAAAAAAATCTAGCATTGGGCCAGGGAATTTTATGAAAGACATAATCAAACTACTTTGAGAAAGGCTTTAAGCAAAATACCTCTTAACATTGAAGAATTAAAAATATTACTGGTAGAAACTAAAACTATCCTGAATTCCGAGACCAATTACTCATGCATGTAGATCTTGGGAACCTTTACCATTAACACATGGATACTTAATGATAGGAAACAGATCTCTGAACTTACTTGAGATTAATTATCGTGAGACACTTTTAAATTATTTTTGTAACAAAGAGTAAAATGAGTATTTATTAAATATGAAGTCAGAAAAATCCATTATTATCCAAGATGACAAATGACTCGGAAGCTTCTGAAAACTGGGTAGAATGCTCAAAACTTTTCCAGGTAGAGATGGTCTAGTGAGGTTCTTGCTCTATTAAAACTGAGCAGTTTGTAATGAAAAGATCAATACAACTTGTGTATAACCCAGAGGCTTAAAATTTATCTATTTATTATTCAGTTTAAGTCAGTAATTCAAAGTATGATAAAATTAATTTTTCTTAGACAATATATTTAACAAGTTTTATATGGAAATTTGCTTTTGGGACTGTATTTAGATATTATTTAATGCATTCTTTATTGTTTCTTTACTTTTAACTGTTTTAAAATTTCCAATTTGCCTTTAATGATGTGTAATACATAATTAGACTTAAAAAATTTTATTGTCGAACAAAATAACTGATTGTAAAAATTTAAATAGTCACTGAAGCAAGTAATTATTGCAATTTTGTCTTAATAATTGAAGTTTTGCTGTTTAATGTTTTGCTTATGTTTGGAACCTTCAATGAACGAAGTATTCGTCAGGGAAGAGAGAAAACATAAAATAAATTGAAAAATATAATAGCGCTTAGAGTGCTGCTAAAGAGATAACTTCTTGTTACAATAGATTTTAACACTAGCCTGGATAGCTTAGTCCGTAGAGACTGAGAATAAAGACTACCTGAGAGTGAGGTAATTGATGTATTTTTTTTTTTCTTTCTTGTTGTGAACTGTAACTTATTATGTCTAATGTGATTTTGTATGTGTGTATTCTTGATGAGTTTTTGGGAAATATTTTTTTTTTCCAACTACTTTGGTACACACATCATGTACCATAATTTAACATGTAAATGAGATCCTTTGATTTTGAGGGCCTTAAATTTGGAAATAAGTTTTCATCAGATTTCTTTTTTCACAGAAATTTAAAATATATTTATTTATCATAACCATTAAATTTCTCATTTTTTTTCATAAATTTTATTATCCATAGTACTGTCCTTACTGTTGCTTAATGAACATGTGTTAACATGTAATGAACTAGTTGTTAACCTTCAATCCAACCCCATTTCATGGTGGCCAGAATTTAAATGGCTATAAATGTTTATAATGACAAGTTTTAGCAATAATGCATATGTCTATAGTTCTACTGTTGATAGAACAAAAAAATAATAACTGAAAAGTATTAAAATTTTCTTTATTATGACAGTGTACCTAAATTTTGAGGGATAAAAATAATTTATGGCAATGTATGATAAAATGAAAAAATAGTGTTCAAATTATGTAATTTGAATAAACTTATCCCTGTAGTACTCTGCAACCTGAAAAAGTGGTAATATTGTGAAGCTTTGTTCCATATTATATTACACATTCTAACGAAATATTGTCAAATACTTTTTTACAGAGTTTGAATGCATTACCATATCATTCACATTTTCACACACATGCTACTTTAAGTAATCTTGTATACAAAGAACAAATTCGCACTTCCGCCATCAATACCTCTTCAGTTTTCCAAATTGCTTAGATTCCTTGATGAGGTGTAAATAAATTTATAAACTTTACAGGTCACCTCTGACTTATCAATTCCTAACACTTAACAAGAATGAACTTTCTGAGTGACATTGCATCACTGTTGAAACTATTTAATAATACATGTTGTTGACATTGTATTATTTCTTGGCAATGTGAAGGATTCAAGGGTTCAGTAGCTTGTGGTTCCTCTTTTTTTGGTAAAATTTATTAATCATGCTACTCAGTTCTGATTGTTGATAATAGAAAATATTTTCTGTCTTTTCTTAACAATATTGCATTACAAATTAAGGGTGTCACTAACATCATTATTTAGAATAAATTTCTGAATGTGTATTGAGTGGTGAAAGTTCTCATAAGATTTTCTGCCAAGAATAGTTTATGAGAATCCAACTTAAAAATCATGAATTGTGCATCAATTACATCTAACATTTGTTCCAGTAATTTGAGCACACAATATCTAACATTCATCCTTTAAAAGCTAATATGTAATAAACATGTTCACAAACTCATTGAGTATCAGCCTGAAGCTTGCGGTATAGCAAGTTATGAAGATTTGAGTTTTGAAGAATTGAATGATTTGTAAATATATGAGCCGTTTTCTTTGAAAGTGGTGCAAGTCCATTTTGACAAAAAATTAGTTAATGATAAAAATTAATACAATTTACTATGAACTTTGTATTTATAAACTTTTTGCAAAAAAATCTGTTAAAATTTTCATTGTTTTTATCATTACAAATTTTCGTATTTAATGAAGCTACAAATATAATTATTTTGAAAATGGTGTAAGTCTTTTTTCCTCAAAGATATACTACTATTTAATTCAAAATTGTATTGCATAATTTCTTTAGTGCATTTTTATATGTGTGGCAACATTGTAAATGACAACATTTTTATAGTTTCCCAGAATTTCAGTTTTTCCCCGTTTATTATAGAATATATTATCACTGCATGAAAATGTTCAAATAAAGCCTTTTTATTTTGTTATTTTTATTGTTGAAGTATTTAATAAAAATTTCATGAAAAGAAATTGGTTTGTTTTAATTGAGATCCCGTAGTTAATATTTTGTAAATGTAAGATTTTTACTTTTTGCCGACTTTGAAAGTGGTGTAAGTCCATTGGAAGTTATCAAAAGTATAAATTTCTGTTAAACCCCTTTACAAAATGATTGATTACATTATAAATTTAAATCAATTTAATATTTAAAAAATACAAAACTAGTATAATAACATATATTCATATTTTTCAAATTATTCAATTGCAAAACCTTAAATATCTCTATATAAAACAAAATACGCTTGCACCACTTTCAAAGGAAACATCTCGTATATATTATCAATTTGTGTAAGAAATCCTCCAATTAGGGAGACCTAATTTTTAGCAAAAAGGAGTTTTTTTTTATATATCTCAAAATACGTTTTTTTTTTTCTTCCCCTAAATTCATTTTGATATAGGATTAATCTTTTGTTTTAAAGTATAACTTTTTGATTGAAATAATGATTTGTTTATATTGTAGTGACCCATCCATTTTGGATGAATGTGGTTTGGATCCTGAGACCAAAAGTACTCTGCTAGCTAACATCAAACGAAGACTTACTCCTCAGGCTGTTCGAATAAGAGCAGGTAAAAAAAAGACCATATATAATTTCTTTTATTAAGCTCATAATTTGAAGTAAAATAAGTATTTATGTAAATAAAATTGATTTTATTCATGTTTGTATGTATTTTTAGATATTGAAGTTGCATGCTATGGTTATGAAGGTATTGATGCTGTAAAAGAAGCACTGAGAGAAGGAATAAAATGCTCTAAAGAAGACATGGATGTAAAAGTAAATAGCACTTTTTTATTAAGTTAATAATCTATTAAAATAGTACCTATTCATAAAACAACTATCAAAATTTTTTTAAAAAAAAAAAATCTAATAAGAGGGAGGAATGCTTATTTCTTCTTAAAAAATATATATGTTTGTTCATTTTTATGAGCATACTAAAAAAGAAATAAAATTAATTCATAAAATCTCTTATTAAATTGAAATAGGAATATCATATAAGTCCATTAAATATGGGAAATTTTTTTTTACTGAACTCGAAAATTCTACTATAGTTAGTTTTTTGGTAATTATTTACATTAATGATTTACTTTTGAAAATAATAACTTTTTCATAAAATTGATTGGTACCATTAATAGAAAAGTGTATCATAGTATATATATCATTACTTACAATTATTAAAATAGCCTTTGCAGAAGTTATTAGCTGAAAATTCCAATCTGGTAACTTTGTTTTACAGATGTAATCATTTTTGGTCACAATATGCAATTAAACCCAGACAATAATCCAATCATTTTCCAGAGGAAATGTATTGTTTTGCCTTGAATTAGATTTGAAATTTCTGGTTAGCCAATAAACTAAAATTAATATTTTCAAGGGCTTTTTTCAGGCCTTTTTATTATTTTTGTAGATTGCAATTTTTTTTAATCTTTCAAAATAATTTAAATGTTATTTTAATTCATTTTCACACTTCCATGATAGAAATTTATCTTTATTCATTGAGTATTTTAGGGAAAGGAATAACTCTATTTTTCTGGATTATTCTATTACATTTTCCAAAATTATATTGTAGTGTTAATTATACATCAAATAAATTATTTGATTACTCTAATTAGCGAAATTAAATTTCTCATCTTTGCTCAAAATTCATAGTATTATGTTTATTAATTTTTATTACTCTACAATTTCACTGCTGTTCTGAATGTATAATATTCCTATCTTATAAAACTCTTTCATTCAAATTGTTATTGCTTTGAAATCGGAAAGAATTTGTATTGTTTATTCTCATTATTTTTAGTAAATAAATATAATTTGTATAGAGCATATGTAATTCTTAAGTCATATTTCGAAAAATTAATTTCTCTAAAAGAAAATTCGAAATTTAGTTCAATTTTATATAAAGTCTTTACAAAGTGTAAAACTGTATTGCAGAGATATGCAAAAAAAAAAAACCTTAGCAGCCTTATTTAGTGAATTCATTTTCATTTGTATTGTATGGAAGATTTGCAAATAAACAATCAGTTCAAATGGCTGCAACCACTCTGAAATTGGTTGACCATCATCACACAGCTATTAAATAATAGTCTTAAATGAAGCTCAATATAAATTTAACCTTCCTCTTATTAAAGTTTACATTCAAAGGATTTGTCATTCAATTCTATGATGCGAGCTCTAGAACTTGTGCAGAAGTAACTCTTTTGTGTGGTTCAGGTAACATTCAAATCTTCTGTTCCCATCAATAATAGATGAAGCTTTTTACTCACATAAGGTAGATGAGTAAATATACATGAGAATTTTTGCTGTATAGTCAATAGCATCCTTATCCTCTTCCTGAGTTCGGGTGTCTGACTCATTCATCGTCACCTTTTGGGTTGATGATGCATTTCCATAGATTCTACTCCATAAGTAGCATTAAGGCATTTTCTCTCCAGCTGGCATAATTAGATGCAGTTAATGTATAAGGGTTTTTTCAATGTTTGATTGGTCAGGAAATGAAAACTCCCATGAAAATCCGATGATACTGTGTATGCACTGTCTCTAGTATGCCCTTTGATTGCATCAGGTCATAGTTGTCAGTTCTGAGTACTGAGAGCACATGTCTCGAACAACTGTCTCCCACCAAATGTGAAGTGCAGACTGTCAGTCAATTTCTGCATGCTGAGGGGTGCAATGCAGTTGAAATTCATCTGTGAATGAGTAATGTGTACAGAAAAACTTTCATGAATGACAATGCATGGCCGCACACTTCAGCTGCAACGAAGATGCTCCTACAATATTTTCAGTGGGACATATTTGACCAACCCCCCCTCCCCATACAGTCTAGACATGGCTCCCTCTGATTTCCATCTCTTTGCTCATATGAAATGCTGGTTAGAAAGACATAACTTTGGCTCAGATAATGAGCTACAAGCCAGTGTCAAGAATTGGCTGAAAACACAGGGGGCTGCTTTCTTTGATGAGGGTATTGGAAATTTTTACCACTCTATTACTAATGTCTCAGTTGAAGCAATGACTATGAAGAGAAGTAGATTGAAGAGGTGTATCTAAATGTGTTCTAAAAAAGAAACAACTTTAGTTTTCTCTGTGGTTTTCATTTCGCAACCAATCAGACCTTGGGAGGGGGGGGGGGCCCAATAGCCTTCTTATCTATCTGGACATATGTTGGTATAACCTTGATAAAAAATCTGGTACTCCTGAACTTTAACTCATACTCATATTTTATCTTTACTGAGCATGCTGTGGTCTTCTACTACATTCCTAAACTTAATATTAAAATTCATTGTTGTGGCATATATTGCTCTTCGACTCCATATCATTTGATAGGCCTAAAATTGGCCAAAGATGATAAAATAAGCTACAACTTAAACCAGAGTAACACAAATACCAATCTCTAAAATTAAATTTTATTTTTAAAAAATTACTCAATCATTGATCTCACCATTCATTACTGTCTTAATAATAACAAAAAAAATACAGTGAGTTATCAAAGCTATACCTATGTTTAACTCATCTCATCCTCCGCCCCTTAGTGTACTAATTTTTATTGTGTGATTGATACACTTTCGGACCTTTTCTCTGAGACGTCGGGGGATGTTATTCTAACCCATGCCACATGGAGGTTGAGAGAAGATTACCTTGGTTCAGCAGCATTGTTTCAACCTCTAGACAGTGGGTTCAAATAAAAATTGACTGGTCACTTTTTGCTGTGCCTCTACCAACTAGGCTGAAAAGACGTATCATCTGGCTAGTTACCAAGGCCTTTTAACTTCTGGCTCTGTTGTTGAAGACAGTTGCTGCATTCTCCCTCTCCAGTACCATGATGATACAAAGAGAAACATTGGTTTGTACAGAAAGTTGCTTTGGATTTTTTTTTCCAGCCATTACTGCAATTTGTATACATCCCCTCTTTGTTGAATTGAGATTTGCTTGGGACAGTTTCCATTTTGAGTTATCAGCTGTCTTATATTGAGTGGCAGGTCTCGTCGACACATGTATCATGGCCGAAATATCACTAGTCGTGATTTGTGTGTGCTTGTCTTAGTTAGACGTACAGAGGCAAGTGCTTTGCATTGGGGGTATATGGAATCAGTAGATATAGGCTGTGCTGTCATCTTGTTTTCATGTCCCGAGGGACCACTTTGGCGTAGGACAAAAACATTGGAGTATGTTATTCTGCCCCGTGGATGGGTGACCTTTATGCGGCAGTGTTGTTTCAAACCCTGGACCCGTGTGTTCGAAGAAAAGTTACCAGTTGCTTTTTGCTGAGTCTCTATCAACTAGACTGAAAAGATGTCTCATCTGGCTAATTAGCAAGGTGTTTTATTTTCTGGTGCTGTTATAGAAGAGAGTCGCTGCACACTTAAATATGATTTATTCACTGAACCAAAAAAAGATTTTGTATACATACTTTTGAAGGGATTATTTTGCTCTGTTAAATTTCTTGCTAAGCTGCAGAACTTTTTTAGCACTAAAAATGCTTCACTAAATAAATTTTATTTTACATGATGAAAAATGTTACTGTGAAATAAAAACAAATAATGCATGATTTCATATTTGCTTTCAATTTATATTCTATAAATTTGTCATGTCAAGGAACTCTGTTAAATTATAATCTGTCGATTTATCAATATCTTTGAACATTAATAGAAAATAAGTATGTCCCCCCCCCCTTCAAATTTAGTTTCGTTTTTAAGAAAACTTTTTTATTCAAACTGTAAATAGTTTTTGTACTACTAAATCTCATATTTTGTTCTCCCAAGTAATTACATTAGTTTTGTAAGAAAGGAAACATGGAGTTTATTGAGTAAATATTAATTTATGGTAAAATATTTTTTTTGTGATTGCATTCTTATTCATAACATGTATAATACATTTAAGAACTATATTTGTAAACAAAATAAGTTTTATGAATGGAATCTTCTGAGTAATTCTTCTTCTTAAGCTTAATTTTTTATTAAGTAGCCTATGTAAACAAAAATAATATACAAGAGAGGCTGATAAGTTTCCGTCCCGATCTAGAGATGGTATCAATGATCAAGTATCTCACTGACAGTCTATAGCTTTATCCTTTACTAGCTCATATACAAAATTTCAGAACAATCACATTGTTAATATAAGTTTGATATCGTTTAAGTAAGACATATTGAGCCACTTTCAATAAAATAGACAAATTGGAAAAGTTATTATAAAATACTTTCATTTGAAAGGTCTGATACCACTTCAAATCAAATGAGAAATGGAATCAGCACTAAAAAATTCTCCTTCATTAAATTCAATGATAAAACAATGGATTTCTAAATTTTAAAAAATGTTCATATGAATACTACAGACAAACCCTGCTCCAGGTGCCTTAAAGTGACATTTCTTGAAATTATGGAAAAGATCCATAAAATTTTACTGGAAGTCCATACATTAAAAGTGACTGAAACAAAAGAAACCATAAGGTAATGTTTTACAAGATATTTTGGGTATGTTAAAGCTCTGCTTGAGGTGGATGCTGTGTTTGTTAACACTTGAGCAAAAAATTCATTAGTAAAACTATTTCAGCTGAGAATGTAGTGCTTTATAAGCAGAAACCCGATGAATTATTGCATTGATTCACAACTGTGGATGAAACTTGGATCCACTTCTGTGTACTTAAAAGTAAACAACTATTAAAGGCTGATGAACCAACCTTGAAAAAAGGCACAAAAAAAAAAAAAACCTAGTAAGCCAACAAGGTTATGGTGTCTGATTTCTGGGATACAAAAGAAATTGTATTCATTGATTATCTTCAAAAGAATAAAACCATCAATGGTCAATAGGATGTAAACTTATTTCAATGTTTGAAAGATGAGGTTAAGATAAGCAACCACATCTTGCAAAAAAAAAAAGTTGTATCACCACAATGATATTCCAGCACAAATTTTTCAATCTATTAAATCAATCACAGCTATTGCTTAAATCAATCATTCATTTGATTTAGTTCCTATCGACTACCACCTATTTCTTAACATCAAACAATGGCTTGATGGACAACAGTGTACTAGTATCAAAAAGGTTATTAAAGTTGTAAATGAGTATTTTAAGGAGCTTGATGAATCATTTTATAAAAATAACGTTATTGAATTAGAGTATAACAATATGAAAAAGGGTATTAATCTTTGTGTGTATTATGTTGAAAAATATAGAGGCAAAAAAAAAAAATGTTTTCTTTATCTGGCCTGCTCTTGTGCTTTTAATATTTTATATGTTGTTTTCATATTTTATATCTTATCTATCACCTTATGTATTTTTCTAGATTAATTTGATAGCTCCACCTGTTTATGTATGTACAACTACTACCATGGAAAAAAATGATGGCTTAAAGGCTTTACAAGATGCAATAAATCAAATTCAAGCAAAAATCAAGGAATATGATGGTGTTTTTAATGTTGTGTTACCAGTAAGTATTTTTAAATTTAATCCATAGGTAACAATTTTGCTTTCTCTCTACTATTTTGCTAAAATGTGAGTCAAACAATCATTGATAATTAAATATGCTATTTCAAAGCAGAGGAATGTCTGTTTCACAAAATGTGTTTAGAAACTAATCAAATCATGAGATCTGAATTTTTAAATTTATAAAAAAAATGAATTTTCTTTTCAGTTTATAACTTTCTTCATCATGTAACTTTTTTTACAGCCTAAAGTTCTAACTGATCTAGATGAAGCTGAATTAGCTAGACAATTTGATAAATTAGAAATGGAAAATGCAGAAGTATCTGGCGATAGTGATGTAGAAGAATCTGATGAAGAGAAAAAGAAAGATGATGAATAAATTAAAATTGTATTTATTTTGCTCGTTTATATCTACTTGAACAAAACAACTGTTTTTTTATATATATATATATATTTTAAAAGAATCACTCATGTTTCTGTATCGTTATATCTTTACTTTTTTTTCATGAACAAAAAGTGGCAAAGGTTTTAAGTCAATATTTTATTATTATATTTCTATCTTGTTAAACCCTAAGCATGTTTTTAAAATGTGATAAATTGAAACAAAAAGTGTTGTGAATTGCAATATTTACAAACACAGAACTCAAATTTTTGAATCAAGCTTTTAACTATTTAAGAATTTGACCAATTTCCCTTATAGTGGTAATATTAAACAAATATTCAACATAAATTTGCTTCGTCATATTAAAAACATATTTGCAATTTGAAAATTGTTATATAAGGAGTTTTTTGCTGAAAGATTTTTTTAAAATTCTAACTTGTATACTATGTTACTACGAGAAAACATTGAGAAGAAAGGGAAAATTATCTTATTTTAATTAATTTCTGCAAGTCTATGAAATATCTTTTGCCCTTTATTTTTAGTTTATGTAACTTTTTTTTTTTTTTTTTTTTTAATCCATACTTCTTTATTATGCCAACTGAGAATGATTCTCAAAAAATATTCAAGTTCTTTTTATCCTATAAATAACAGTAAAAAAATTTAACAAATGGCAATGTGCTCTTTCATGCTGATAATATTTTTGTTTTATATTTATAAAAATGCATTTTTTTTTTTTTTTTTCCCTCATTGTGCATGTACTAAATACAGAGAGAAAAAATATTTAATGTAATGTGCTAAGAAATATCTAATGAGAACATAGCTTTACAGCTTTTGGTTAAGGATTAATTGCACATAATATTGAAACATCAAGTTTGGTCTTATTTATTCAATGTAGTGTTAACATTGACAAGAGATTTACAGAACCAAAACAATTTTCTTCAAAATAAAATGAAATGAGATTAATCATAGAGTATTTATCCTCAACGTGCATCTCTAGACTTAAACTAATTTGAACAAACCATGAAACATGTGCAGATTCAAACAAAAGCTATTAATAACTTAAAATATGCTGTTATCTATACATTGACGAACTTAAAATTGAAAAGTTCATAAATAATTCTTACTGTAAATTGAAGATATAAGATATTATTTTGAAAAAAGAATTTAAATCTGTGTTGGTAAAGAAAGGGGTCAGAATAAAGAAAAATATTTAACTTTTATGTCATTTTCGACTCCTAAAATATGAATGCACTGATATATTAAAACCACAATGAATGCACTGTAATTTATGGGAAATCAACCAAGCAAAAAATTGTCTATCCTGAAGCATCTACTTTATACCAAAGAAGATATTTAATTTGAATTTTGAAAAAACAGTTTGAAATTTTAATTTTTTCTTGAATGCGTGGTATAGATTTCATTTTGATCTAACGGGCATTGTGTTTTATCTAACAAAAAAGAAAAAAAATTAATAAATTTTATTTTGCAAATTGTCATCAATTTGCTTATTGATAAACTTTTATAATTTTGCTGAAGTTTTAAGCTATCCTGTTTGGGTAAATTATCTGGCTAATTGACTAAAGAATCAGTAATTAAATCTAGCTATGTTTTACTTAACTGAGAAGATTGTAAATAGTTATTTTTAGTAGTACAAACAACTTCATTAGAATGAAGAGAGATACTGCAATTCTAGTAATAGTGAAAAAGGATTGTTTACAAAAATGCAATCATTCTTTAAATATATGTTGATGTGTATAGCTGAAATTGATTTTAAAAAAAGTTATAAAAATTGTCTCATTAAATTCAAGAATTTTTTTTTAAAAAAAAAAAAATCCTGGAAGAGAACAGAGCTTCCAGGTGCTTGAAAACAACTGCTGGAAGCTTGCCTCCTTTACTGTCACACACCTCAAACGGTTCATCTTTCATGAGTACTAAATTTACTCTCCTGAGTTTACAAGGGATCTCTCTCCCTTTCTCTCAGTGGCCCCAATGGGCCGTGGTAGCTTAGTCGTCATGGTCGTGGACTTGCGGCTGGCTGTTTCATTCAGTCGTGGGTTCGATCCTTGGCCGCCAAAGACACCCGCTGTGTAGCCGGGGCTGATGCACATTAAATCTGTTCGGGCCCAAAGTCCTCCCATTAGCGTGGTGTGGATGTTAGGAGAGGGGGTGCCAGCTCAGGTGTCATCCTTGTCACTTGACCTTGGTTCAAAATTACGAGGTCCGTCACCAATAGCCCTCGTGTTGCTTCTAGTGCGACATACTAAAAAACTAAAACTAAACCAGTGGCCACAATAGCTGAATGGTCATGGTCGCAAGCTCTGAGTCCAAGTTTTATCTATTGTTTTACAGGTGTAATCCACTTTAAAGCTGTTGAGGCTCAATGCATCACATTGGTTTGGAGAAAGGGGTGTCAGCTCAAATGTTGTCCTTGTCAATTGACTGAGCTTCAAAATTACAATGCCTGTTACCAATAGCCCTTGTGGCATCTAAGTACAACATTAATGAACAATCAAATGGGGATAGTGAAAGTTTTGAGTTTTATTTTCATATTAGAAAAGTGCTAGGAACAGTATTCCCTGAAAGTATCCAAGGTTTTTGGCCAATTCAATACAGAGAATATAAATGCTATATCAATTTTGCTTCCTGGAGCCATTAAAAGGGGGGGGTCTCAATTAAACATTCCCAATATTTAATCGGCTGACCTTGTTTTGACAACTCTGAAGGTAAAGAAAAGTATATTAATGTTTTGGGGGGTCCCCCATTATTTAAAGATGAGAAAAAAATGTCACCAATATATGTCCTTTTTTTAATGCATGAAAGAATTTCTGATTGGTTGGAAAAGCAAAAATTAAGGAGATTAATAATTTGATGTCTGCTCCTCTGAATAAGCAGAACTAATGGTGCTGAAACATCTATACCAAATCTAGTTTCAACTACTCTATATGCTAATCTTAATAACTATCATAGTATTTTATCTTCTCAATATTTATTGAATGTATCAGAAGAAAAAATATTAGACAATATGCAAGATCAACATGTTTGTAATGTTCAATGGATCATGATTAGGTGGGATGATACAATGGTTATAACTAAGCATTTCATCTTGACCTTCTCAAATGCAACTGTACCGTAGTCTATTCAAGCCACAAATCTAAATTATCCTACCTGTCCATACATCCCCAATTCTAACAAGTTAACGGCCTTAGTGTCAACACTAAGGGCGTTAACTTGTGCTTGCTGAATTGCAACAGATCATGAAATTGTTTCCTGTTCTGCTATAGAAAAATGTGTTGTTAAGGAAACCATCCTTTGTACTTTCGATCTTGCCGTAAGTGGGCTGAGTAAAAAAGAAATTGTAATGGTAAAGATCGAGCAACATACTTCTCATCCTGAGGCTCAACGTGAAATAACTTTCCATACCCTTTTACAGGGAATGAGCTATACATCAGCAACAAAGGTAACCAATGTATCTGTGTCTAATCTATGCCCTGAATCTATTCCTTACTACCAAACAAAGGAAATTAAAAGACAGCTGCAAAATATTCCTATAAAGCTTACCCAACAAAGCAGTCTGCTAAGTTTGAACACTTACAGATGAATAAGCTCTTGAGGTTGCAAAGAATTCCATTCTTATAACAATAAAAAAATTAAGTGTCCTTGATTCTTCAGATAATGGTAATAAAAATGGTTAAATTTCCATCCCTCGAACAATGATTCTGTAAGTGAATGCGAGAGTTTCCTGATCGGAGAGGGGGGGGAATCCACCTTACATGAGGTTTAGATTTATACCTTCCTTGGAACTATAATGGTTTTAGGTTATGGAAAAATTATATAAATAATTGATAAACAAGTATCCACCAGCTTATATTGCTTTGCAGGAGATATTCTTGGTTATATCATCAGTGGCTAAATTACACAATTATAGAACTGTACAGAAATATTTTAATTCTGGTGTTGGTATCACCATAGGAATTTGCATCTAAGCTTCTTTTTTTTTTAAAACTCCTACCTCTGTTATAAATTCCATACAACTTTGCAAGCTATAGTGGAGCCATTGCACACTCATTCTCATTACAATTTGTTATTTATTTACCATTGCATGATGCTGTCTCGCAAGAACCCAATAAACTGCTTGACCAACTTCATGAGCCACATTTATTTTTGGGTGAAATAAGAGTTGGCAGATAAACTCATCATTTATTCACCCAAATATATATTGCAAAGCCAACTGAGAGATATTCACTCAAATGACTCTCATTATGTCAGATATGGTCACTTTTAAAGATGTTGACGCAACTGTTTGGAAAATTACCTAAACTATAATTGAAACAGCTAATGCTTCTATTCCTACGAATTCTCATGTCTTCCATTTCTGAAGATTTTGTTGGAACCAAGCTTGTCATTTTGCACCAAGAAACAGTGTTGAAGGAATTTTCAGATTTATCACTCGGAGAATCTTTGCTTTTAAAAAGACTAAGGCTTTTGCTCATAGAGTAAGACACCAAAGGATTTTGTGAATAATTATAAATCTTCAACTTGGCGTCTTATACATAAGAGTACGAAATTATTGCAGAAAATGGGACCAGGATTTATCGTTACTACCCTCTGCTGATTAATTTACTTCCACAGATGTTGCCAATATCATTGACTATACTTTCACAAAGCTTTTACCTCCAATCTTACAGTAATCCTTTATCACAGGACGGCAAGCTGAGAAAATTCCTTTGAATTGCAACCTTAAGGCATTTGAATTGTAGAAAGTTCTTTCTCTAGTGAATAACACTAGACCAGGTCCAGATGGGATTTCCCATCATATATATTGTATCTTCTGAAGTTTTGTCTAACAAGGACCGCAACCTTAAAGTTGAGTCATGGGTGCTAATCCCGATTTTATTTGAATATCTAATAAAGTGGAATACTCAAAAAGTGATTCTCAAAGAAGAATGTCTTAATGTTTAGATTAGTGTTTTTTACACATTTATTAATTTGCAAAGTTTTGCAAGAAAAATACTAAATTAAATTATTCTTATCTTTCTTCGTATTTTATTTAAAATAAGTGTTTTTAAGACTTGATTGTCTTCAGACTCTTAACAATGAATTTATCATTAACATGAATGGATGAGGGCAGGAATATTAATGAATTAAATGGGCACACATGCATTTTCTTTAAAAATGAAATTGAAAGTGTGGCTATTCCCTATAAATAATATAATTTGTCAAAAAAAAGGAAATTAAACTTTATCAAGGTAAGGGTAAAAACTATTTTCTTTATGATAAGATGTATAGATATGTGCCAAATGTTCATATGACAAAAATTTTATATTAGATGTTCATCACAAATTGATTGATATATATAATTGTTTCAGAAATGATAATCTTAACTTTTTTCTATTTTATTTTTGCTAAAAATTCAATTAATAAACTTTTAGCAGGACAAAAAAAAGAGTGTAATAAAATTGAAATTTTTAACCTTTAAATAAAAAATTTTAATGTTTGTTAAACTTTTTCTGCAAAATTTTTTACTCATTAAGAAATACTTATATCACCTCCCCGCTGCTTGATTGGAAACTCTTGTTTAATTTCTGCATCAATATTTAGAATATGTGAATTGGGATTATTTTATAATACTTAATTACGAAATTTTTAATTTCATGTAATAGTTATTATGAAGAGGGATTCCTTAATATTAAGAGATAGATACACTATAAATAAAAATTCTTTGCCTTTTTCTTTATTCATTGAAATATGAATTGTGCAGAACAGAAGTAAATATTTTCATCAAAAAAAATTTAGACATCTTAATAACTTTTTAGAAAAACTGTTTCGTTTAATTTATTCTACTTAGATAATAAAAAATATAATATGAGTACTTTTCAAAAGAAATTTAATACAATAAAAAGGAAAGCAACAACAAAGTGCTTTCAAGAATTGAGGTAGTTTCTAGAGGCAATTGTTAATTTTAAAAAAAAACAGATCTCAGCATTTAGAAGGGGGGGGGGTGAAATGTTTCATTTGTTATAAAAAAAGAATGCTAAAACTTTGAGACATTAATGGGCCGCGGTAGCCTAATTGTCATGGTTTCGGATTCGTGGCCGGCGGGTTCGATCCCAGACCCGACGGAATGGACGTTAAATCTGTTGGGGCCCAAATTCCTATTGTTGGCGGGGTGTGGAAGTCAGGAGAGGGGGTACCAGCTTAGGTGCGTTCCGAGGTTCAAAATTACGAGATCCGTCGCCAATAGCTCTCGTGCGATGTTTATAAAAAATTAAAATTGACTAATTAATGTGAGAAAATTTTTAATCCAATAACGTTTTTTTTTTTTTATTTGGAAGATAAATATTTTTTTTGTCTATAAAAACTATTGATGCGTCAAATTTCCATGTAGTTTAATTTACAGTCGCCTCTTTTCGAAAATCTTCAAGAAGTCGAGCTCTTTCTCTGTTTCAGTCATAAAGAATTTTTTGAATAATAAGTGATACTTATTTTATTGTTTGGAATAGAAAACTAATTTTCCCAGATTATTTTCGCTAACATTTTTTTCTCTTTCATAAATATAAAATAAAATAAGATTATCTTGACACACTGTATTATAGTTATATTTACTTCAAAATTACATCTTAGCAATGATTTTTTTTTTCTCCCTAAATTGTATGAAAGATTCAATGTTTCACAGGAGTGAATATATACAATTAAACAAAATTCAGAATAGAATTTAATTATTCCGAAGAATACGAGGTTGGACTTAAGTAATTAAATGATTATAAAGAAAAAAAACTTTCATTATAAATCTTACAGTAATAAACAAAAAGAAGATAAGAAATATGACATTACTTAAAATGATTCATAAATAATGTTCTCATACATACGGTTGGGATAATCACTCGAATATTGAAAATATACCATTATTCGAATCAATGTACTTTAAGCTAATTTTTATTGCGACAATTATTTCTCCAAATAAATAAGGATTTTCTTAAAATATATCTTTGTTCTTAAACGGTTCGTTTCAATAGTGTATCACTCAAAATATCAAAGTAAACTATCATAAGCAGATTAAATCAAATAAAATAGCAACTTATATTTCGACAATGCGTACAACAGTATATATTTATTGGTTTACAAGAATGCAGGAGCACATAAGCTTCTCGTCTATTAATCATCATGCCTGAATATTTTAGAGTTGGCAACGGCATAAAAAGAAGTACCTAATTTTAAAGTTAAAATGTTATCCTCTCATCATAATTTGTAAAATTAAAATCATTAATTAAGAATTTTCCAGCATTAAATTAGTTTGAAATTAAGAGGATCAAAACTCGAATGATTTCGTTCCCCCACAAGTTAATGTATTACTACTCGGCTCGCGCATCGTTTTCTGCACGATTTCTAGAAACTAGTTCCTCTCAAAGTTAATGCCCTTAGCGATCAACCTTTTACTATTATAGGAATGAAATTTAGCGGGGAAAATGTTTGCCCAAAATTTATGTGTTTCTTTTTAATCATTAACTAGTTCATAAAATGAAGTCGCTCGACCTGATGTTTCGATCATATGGTAATTGTGAATACTGGGGCCGTGGTAGCCTAGTGGTCAAGGTCGTGGATAGCGGCTGGCGGTTTTCGTTCAGTCGCGGGTTCGATCCTTGGCCACCAAAGACCCGCCGTGTAGCCAGGGCTGATGCACGTTAAATCTGTTCGGGGCCCAAAGTCCTCCCGTTGGCGTGGTGTGGATGTTAGGAGAGGTGGGTGCCAGCTCAGGTGTCGTCCTCGTCACTTGACCGTGGATCAAAATTACGAGGTCCGTCGCCAATAGCCCTCGTGTTGCTTCTAGTGCGACGTTAATAAAAACTAATACTAATTGTGAATACTACAGGAGCGTCTCCAAGTGATGGATCTACCCTATTTTGTTGTTTTCTTGACGAACGCAATATTGATGTGTAGAATTTTTTTCATACTGTCCATCAAAAGGTTTAACATTCATTTATATCATTGCATGACGTGTAGCCAGAAGTATGGACATCAATATACTAATATTATTCTCGACTGAGCGATCTTACCGCTGTTCGAACATTTCTCGAATTCTTATAGCAAAGAAAATTAGTGATAAATCTTTCGCGGCACAACTTTCTCTCATTGACGAAGTATGATTGTGTAGAAAATGAGATGCCAAGCCAGAGGCTGGGACCCACAGCTCGGATACTGATCTCGTTATCTAACTGTAGTTCAATATTATGAGTGATCTGTGTTTAATAGGCATATGATCCGGAAATACAGACCCGCTGTATAGCAGAGCTGGAGCATGTTAAATCTGTCGAAGCCCCATATCTTCTCGTTTGCATGATGTGCAAATCAGGAAAGGGAGAAGTCGTCCTTTTAACTAGACCGTGGCTCAAAATTACGAATAACTCAAGGGGGAGAAAGTGACCTAAAGTGTTCCGTTAACAAGCAAGAGGTTCCAACAAGGATGGAAACGTTTAATGTGATTACTCAAGAAAATTAGATATTCTTCCTCGCCTCATTTCATAACTATGTGTTAAAAGTAAACAAAGATGTACTCCGGAAGTTTTCTTTGAAATGAAAGTGAGTACTTCTAGGACTAGATAACGGTCAAAATTTTCAGACGTCGACTTATCGTGTAATTTTGAATCTCAGTCAAGTGACGAGGACGGAACCTTAGCTATATCAGTGACGCACACAAGGGGAGAGATTGGGAGTTTAACCCATCCCAAAGACTGAAAAAAAATTTCATAAAATTTATTTAACATATTAAATACGCCTCGTCTACATGCTTTTTAAACCCATCTACTGCTTTCGAATTTTATTGAAATATAATTTCCGTCGGTTTTATTGGTATAAGTTTGGATCATTGGTAATTTTTTTTTTATTTTAAAAAAAGTCGTGCCTGCTGCATAAAGTTACGAGGTTCCTATCAAATCTTCCTTTTTCTCTCCCTCCTCATCAATTTAATTCTGAATCTGGCAACAGTTAGTGTTGTGTTGTTAAAATTCTAGTGTAAATATTGTGAAACGATTACTTTTTTATAATTCTTTAAACTTTGCTCGTTAATTATTTAATTAATTTTTCTGGTTATAAATTTTCTAAATTTTTTATCTTGCTTGTTAAGAAACTAAAAGGTATATTTTAGTTGGAAGTTTTACTGTTGTTTGATAATGTTCATTTGCTGTAAGGAATGTGTGTATAATATGTAAAATTCAGTTGCGTTATTTAGTATTTTAAAACTAATTTTTGGATATCTCTTTTCTCTTTAGCAGTATTTTACATTGAATTGTTTTCCAAATGATGTTATGTGTATTTAAAATTTTCGTATTGTACGATCTGTTTTAAAACTTTATTTATGGGAGAAGGGTCTTTTTTTCCCCCTAGCAAATATTTGCTTTTCATTCTGTGATGGTTGTAATTGTAAAAATAATGTTATTGTTCCTGTCACATATTACCATACATCAAAATAATCTAAGAAATTGTATTTTTTAAAAATATTTATCAAAAATAAGTTAGAAAAATATTATCTACCTTTTTTTTTTATATGTGAGTTAACCATATTTTGATTTTCTTGATCACTCTTAGAATTATTATTGTTTCAAGGTTGTAAATATTTCAGCTGTGCTTATTTAGATCTGAGGAGCTACAAAAGCTGAGAAATCAAAGGTTCAAATAGGGTGTCCCCTAGTCGATTGGCGACTTTTGGAAGCGATAATTGGCGATTTAGGTCATGGTAACCCTAAGCATACTCAATGTTTAAGTCAGCCACTTTTGGCAACCTATCTAGGAAGTCACCAATCTCCTAGGGGACACCCTATTCCCGATTTGAACCAAATCGTATTATACAAACTTATTGTGAAACTATCGAAGTAGAAGTAGTAATCCAATGGATAAATTTATTTTACTTGTTCAATAGTTTCAAACAATAATAATCTTTAAAAAGGGGGGTGCTGATGAAAGGTCAGAGAAAGCTGCATTTCAATTTTTCTGATATTTAAATTTGATTAAAGTCGGGAATAGGGTATCGCCTTGGTGATTGACGATGAAACCTGGTGACTTCCTAAATAGGTCGCCAAATGTGTGTGACTTTAGCATTGAGTAATCTTAGGGTTACCATAACAAATTCCCATGTTTACATCATTATAGTCCCCAAAAATTGCCAATCGCCTAAGGGACACCCTATTCCTAATTTTAACCTTAAATTTGAATGTGTGGGCATTTAAATCCACTCTGTTGATCATATAATTCTGAAATTTTTAGAGGGCTTCATTGATTTGTAGATAGATGCCATATTAATCAAGCGACCAGAGAAAATTTTCAAAATTTATTTTCGGTAAATTTATTTCGAAAATCATTTATACTATCAATTGATAGCTTTATCTTTGTAACATAACTAGAAGAGAAATCTCTCCAAAAATTTATAAAGAGTGTTACTGAAATCTGCTTTATTTCTGTTTCATCACTAATTTCAACTCTCACTTAAAACTTTTCTTTGAATTTAATCATATATTTTATCCAAGTCATTTGTTGTTTGTCGTAGTTAAATGCTTTGGGAGGATTCTTGAATCATTTTATAAGTGTGTCTGAAAAGAATGATTTGTGTGTGTATGTGTGTGATTAGAGCGAAAGTGCAAAATACATGTTTTACATAGGTTTCTTATAGCTGTCATTCGGGCATGGATAAAGATTTAATTTTCGAAGTTAAATGTTTGATTTGGCATGAAGGAAATTATCCTCCTTTGAGCAACTACTCTTAAAAAAAATAAGTTTAACAAATTAAACAAAGTAAATTTAACAAATTATTAAAATGTATTACAACAATTATAGTTCATAGTTATAAATTTTTAACATTAGTATATTTATAAATAAGAATTAGTTATTGTAATTATTTATGATTATATATTATAAGAATTTATAATGATAATTATTTATAATAGCTATTTGTAATTATTTATGATTAAATATTTTTATTTGGGTACTTTTCCTTTGAAAGAGTCCATAAAAAAATTGCCAAATCACATAGTGCAAATTCACTTCTCTTCTGACACAGTGTTACTGCGGTTGCCATGATATCGCTTCCATTTGGCCAAAAAAGTTAACCATCGCTAATGGCTCCTTTAAGGAAAGAGTACCGTTATATGTTTCTTAAAATTTCTATAATCTTAACATTCTCATTTAATAATATTTAAATTTGCAAGTTTCTTTATTAGTGTCAGTTTCATTTTGGTTTTTTGTTCATTTTTGACATCATCATGACACTACTTGCATATTGCTACTCTGTCAACCCATTTTCTAAGTCGTCATGTTTTTATCAAAATCATCAAGGGGTACCTGTTACTTCACTTTAACTTTTTTTTAGTTTTAAATCAATTCATCCAGAAATCTATTGAACCTAAGGAAAAAGTATTCATATCATAAACTGAATGAACATTAAAGAAAAGGAGCGAAAATATTAATTAATGAAATTTTATACAAGTTTTTAACTGCTCAACTAGTGAGTTTTTATATTTCTCCTCCTCAAGGTAGTAGTCTAGAGGTCATGGTCACGAACTCACAGCCAATGGTTTTTTTCAAGTTGTGGGTTCGATTCCTAATGCAACTAAAGACCCTCTGTGAAGTAGGACTGATTAACATTAAATCTGTCGGGGTACCAAGTCTTCCCGTTGGTGTGGTTGGGAAATTCGGATAGGGTAGTGTCAGCTCTGGTGTTATATTTGCTGCTTTTCCGAGGTACAAAATTACAAGGTCCATCGCCAATAACCTTCATGTTGCTTCTATTGCTGTGTTAATATATCCGATCAATCCCTCCTCCTCACTTTGCTGTAGCTTAAGATTTCTGTTCCACTAAATATAGTTCTGTATTATATTATTATGTATTTAGTTCTATATTATATAATACACCATGGTCTGTATGTGTTTGTGATTATTTATTATTCTTCATAGATTCTTTTGGAGATTATTATATTTATTCATCTCTTTGTTCCTCAGTATAAAAAAATATACTTTTCTAAAATTTTAATTTTTATTGATATACATTGTGCATTATTGTAAATATACTATTGAAAACATTTGACGCTAAGTAGCTTGCTTGTTACATTTTTTAATTCATCTGTGTGAAGAAACTAAATATAAAGTTCTTTCTCATTATTGAATTTTAATTTCTGTTAAGATTGATTAATGTAACATTTCATCTCTAGTTACAGCTTCATTAAGAAAAATTTAACAACTGTTGTTTTATGAACTCCAATTTGTTTTAAAAAGCTTTAAAGAAATTCCTGTAATTAATGGACTTATTAATTATGTGCTTCGCCCTTTGGTAATAAATTTATTTCTTTTTCTTTGCTACTTCGATTTACTAAATCATTCTTTCTTTTTAGAATAACTTGATGTTTATTTAAATTTACTTAAAATATTATTTTAAAATTGATCTTCCTTAAGAAACATTTTATCTTCCCATCTGGATTGTTTATTTAATTCACCCTTGTATAGGATGAGTATAACAGCTTGTGTTATAAAAAGAGCCATACCCTCATTGCATATTATTAAGTACTCAAATTTTTTATTTAATTAAGTTGCTTACATATTCTATATACAAATTCTTAAGTGTTATGTAAAGTGTGTGTATATATAATTAAGAAGAAAAATACAAAATAATTTCTAAATTTTATTAATAAAAATAAAATATAATGAAAATGTATTAATAAGTATGACATCTTAATGAAGATTGTTTGTCAAGTATTTACAATGTAGCATAAAACTTTTCGTAGTAATTCTGTGAGATTTTGGTTGTTTACAAATAGGTTTGTTAAATGATATTTGAACTTCACAAACTTCATTGTTGGGTATAAAGGTTCATAGCAATATATTTTACCTTAAATTAAAATTTTATAACAAGAGCAGCTTTCTTTAAATATGCATAATTTGAATCTTATATGAGTTATTATAGAAATAGTTATGCTGCATTTTCATTACTTTATCCTCTTTCATCTCTGATGACTCCAGTGGTTGTGTGACACCATCTGTTCATACTCAATACCAAATTATCCAGCAATTCTTGAGGGAAGAATTGCCACTCTTAAAGGAGCAGTTGTTTTGTGTTCCCCAGAGGATAGGACCTTGCTACCTGGCATCAAACCAAAATATCCCAGACATGTTGGATGGGGTTTAAATGAGAAGAGCATGCTGGCCATTCCATTCTGCAGATATCCTCACTTTCTAGAAGCTTTTCAACTGCAGAGGTCATGTGTAGATGTGCATGACGTCCAGAAAAATTAAGTCTAGAGCAATTGCACCTCAGAACAGATATACTTTTGGGAGGATAATTTCATCACTGTAACAATCTTCAGTAAGTGAGCCGCTGTCAAATATATGGAGCTCTATTCATCCATTCGACGTAATGTCTCCCCACACAAGCACTCCAGAAAGTCTTTTCCCCTGATATTATCAGGATGAAACCATGTCCCTACCTTCTTTCATATTAACTGACACTGAGAATCATTGCTCACACTGCAACGACTCTCATCAGTAAACAGAACACAACTTTATTGTTGAGATATCCAGTATTTGTGTTGTCACCACTGTAAATGGTGTTACCGATGGACTGCTAACAATGGTATGCAGCATTCAAGATGTTGGTCAAATGGGCCACCTTTATGCAGATGTCTCGTCTCAGTAAACTTTGATACCTGTTGTCTAGTTGCCATATGCAGCTGTCTGGTTCCAGTCTTTTTTTACCTACAGAACTAGTCATCACATGCTATTGTTTTCCTTGGCCAACTAGCACCAACCTTTCTTATAGCTGTCATTTGGAAGGTTTTCCTAGCTCTTGAAACTATACTTTTGTCAATTCCAAATTCTTGTGCAACTCTCGTCAAACTAAGCCTGCTGAGGTGTCATCCTCATCACTTGAATGAGGTTCAAAATTACAAAGTCTGTTGCATATAACCCTTGTGTTGCTTCTAGTGCAATGTTAATAAAACCAAATCAAATTCATCAAGCTTACCAATCATTCTACTATATGTAAAGACATCATGAGGATTTCTTATAGCTATTATGAACATGCGATTTCACTTTTACTTGCAGGAAATATCTGAAAATGCATCTTTCCTCCTTCTTTTTAAGTTGTCTTGACAAATGAGCATTCCGTGATTTGTGCGGGATGCCCCCTATGATGTCATACTGCCAATATTTGCATATGCATCACCTTTCTATTGAGCTGCTTTTTCACAGTACTTGGTCGCAAAAATCCTTTTTCATTAATTTTATGGTTGTATATTGAAAAATGTATTTATAGCTTAGTTTTGCATGCTGGTGTATTTACTTTCACTTCGAATATTTTGTCTTAAGATCATTTGCAAAATACAGTTTGGGACCAGTCTAAAATATCTTCTTGTCCTTGTGAAACCAAACTGTTATTAAATGTTCTAGCATGATTGGGAGGAACATTGTCAGAAAAACAAGCTTTATTTATTTATTTATTTTTGTAAATGGTATGATAGGATATGATTAGTCCCACAAAAATTGGATTAAAAGATAAAATGTTGAAAAGCTCAAAATATTGTAAATTAACAGTCATTTTAACAACTAATTTAAATTGGTTATAAAAATAATCTAGTTAGCAGACTTTTTGAAAAAAACATGAAATAAGTCTCTAAACTTATAGAAAAACTATCACTAAAAATATGAGAGCTTACAAAGTTGCACAAATATTCTGGGCTTGACAGTGTAGTGTTTCACAAGTCCTTTAAGCTGGCAGTGTGCAAATGTGCACTAATTTATTTATAATCAAAATAAAACTAGCAAAATACCTATATATAAAAAATAAACACAAAATCTGTTGTAAATATTAGTTACTGTGCCAATTTTAAAATATTTTGGAAAAAGTTCTGAATTAATTTTAAAAAAAAGGAATTATCTTCATTGAATTAAGCATGGTTCATTTGAACCATGCTTAATTCAATGAAGATGAGCACGATATTCTGAAAGCCACATTTGCTCAATTTTAATCCGTAATAATTGGATGATAGAATGAAAATGTAATGTAAAAAATATATATTAAGTGAAACTTATAAATTGTAACTTAAATGCACTGTTCAAATGTGAAAAATTTGGCAAATAATTGCAACTGAAAAATGACTGTACATTAAAAATTTAGTCTAATTTACTGTCTAATTGTGAATTCTGTTTCTAAGTTGCTGTTCAATTTTTAATTATGTTATTAAATAGGATATGAACTTGGTACATTTTTTCAGTTTTTCTTCATTCTCCAATGAAGAATAGTATAATTTACTATTCATTAATGTTTACATTAAAAAAATTTCTGGAATAAATTATATTTTGTACTGATGTTAATTTGATATTTAACATTAACTGATAATGTGAATATATGTATCATAGCTGCATGAATGTTTATTAATGTTTTTAACATGGAAATCTAATTATACATTATCCTATTATGTATATATATATATAAAGGACGTTCCATAACAACTGAAGGTAAAATCATAGCAAATTAAGAAATATATTTGCAGCAAAAAAATAAATCATTATTTTTCCAAATAACTTCCCTAAGATGATGATGTACAGTAGTCTGTTTGTTCAACCAACTTTTCAAAAAGAGTAGAGAAGTTTTTTTCTAGAAGGTGCTTCAAAGAACCCTACACTTCTGAAATAATGTTTGAATCTGTATTAAATATTCTGCCACAGAGCTTCTTCAATGTCAGAAACAGCCAGAAATCTAATGATGTGAGATTTGAACTGTAAAGCAGATGTGACATGATTTTAATATTGCATTTACTAAGATATTAATTAACAGAAGCATAGTGTGATGTAATGTTTGATTCCCAACCAGTCCATGACGCTTTCTCGATATGTCACAAAATTTTCAAAACTGAAACATGATATTCACAGTAGTTTTTGGAGGCATAACATGCTGATAGATTACATCTATATTATCAAAGAAAATAATCATCTTGAGCTTAGCAGATTAGATTTTTCTTTCAGTGGCTGAGAATTGGGGTGTTTCCATTCACTTGTTGCAGGCTTGGAATTGGATCTTAAGGATGTATCCAAGTTTCATCAACTGTTATTACAATTTCCAGGAAATTCAGATCTTTTTGGAGCATATATTTCCGTTCATAACATTGGTGAATTTTCTTTGCATTTGCTCTTTAGTAAAGTGATAAGGGACTTGTCTGGGACAAACATGACGAACCTGAAAATTCTTGCGTAGAATGCAAAATATTGACATTTCAAAATGTTAGTTAATGTTGCTATCTCCTCACATGCCAGTCACAGCACTTTCTGTTTGGCCTGGCTTAGGAATTTTTTCTGCAGATAAAGGTCCTTTTTTTTTAAATCACCATGCCATCTAAAAATCATAGATTCACCAAAACATTTGTCTTTGTAAGCTTCTTTCATTAACTTAACTATTTCTGGAGCTGATTTGCTCAAACTATAGAAAAAGTTTATGGCAAAATACATTTCGTTCTTTAACTCTGAATCGCTCTTCTCCATTTCTGTAGGGCAAATAAAAACAGTTCTTTAAACAAGCACAAAACTAGGAAAATAAAATCTGCTTCGTTTAGAATAGGTATAAACATTCAGTTAACATTTTAAAAAAAATCACCTGCACTTTCATTTTTTAGCTTCATGGTGTTGCCACTAAGTAAAAAAATAATTCTCAGTTTTTATGGAATGTCCTTTTTATGTGTGTGTATATATATATTCATCTTAAGATAGCTTGCTTTTCCCAACTTCTTGATCACAAACTTGTCAACTCCAACATTCTATGTGTTTATGCATAAACCTTTAATCACAGTATATTTCACGATTTTTCAGGAGGTAAGTATATCGAAAATCGTGTAAATGATACTTATTTTTCTCCAATTTTTTCACCATTGTTAAATGAAATTATACTCTGTGTATATTATATGTATTTTTCTCCTTCATTTGGTATTTTACCTTTTTTTCCGTCCTAGAATAAATTCTAGTTTAATCTAGAATTTGTAAATACTTATCTTTATTTTGTGTTATTAAATGCATATATTGCATTTTTCTTATAATAATATTGTATTTTAGAAGCTTAATTAAGATGATTTTTTATACTGATTTTATCAGTAGTCCCGATGAAATTAATCTTTTGTCTTTACTATTTGTAAAATGTAATCAATATTCAAATATATGTACAGATTCATGCAAAGATATACTGGTTTGGTATGACAAAACAAATTAGCTTATCACAAAATCAAATATTTTATTTTTAAAAGCAAACTTATATCAACTCATGCAAAATTTTATCAAAACATCTCGCAAAACGTGTTACTACCAAATTCAAAAATTGTTTCGCAACAAAAGTTTTTGAAGGTTTCAGTATGATTTTCTTTATTATATATGTTTTATAAATATTTCATTTCTGTTTTATTTAAATTTAGTCATTGCATGAACCAAACCAATGGCATTGCGATCATAATAAATTTTGGTACTGTTTCATTTTGCTGACCCAAACCTTGCTAATCAGACTTTATTGGCAACAACTATGCACATATTCAGTTTGGCATCAGTTGTATCATTTTTGGCGACTTTATCGTTTGTGCAGGCGAAATAGAAAAGTACCAAAATTTTTTATTAATTCTAATTAACATAAACATGCTTAAAAAAAATTTCACCATAAATATGTGTGTTGGAACTTTGAGCATGCTAATCAAGGATGTGATTATATCTAATGATTACATTTAAGCTTTATTTTTCTATCAAATGAAAAGAGGGAACTTGGATTTTTTTAAAAATAATGCTTTGTAAGTAGTATAATTTTTGTAATATTATTTATGGTTTCACGTCAATTAGAATCTGCATGGATCATTAACAACAAAATAATTCTACTAGAACAGAACCATTAAGAGTGTAAATTTTGAATTATTGGACAAAATGAGTAGTATGATGCATTTTTTTAAATAATGAAATGCTTTAATAATGCTAATTAATTTTAAAATACTGTTTTTCCCTTGTTAAAGAATCGGAAGTTAAAAATTACTGTTTTGAATAAAGGTATTTGCTATTATTGTATTGATATATATATATTTATTATGATTGCTAATTATATATTTATATTCTGAGATTGTTCTTTGTAAGGAGTATTTTTTTTTTTTTTTTTTTAATTTTATTTTTGCTTTGCTTAAGTGAAGAATAGGAAAATGTCTTGTGTTTATCATCCTATTTTATATTTTATGATTTTGTTTTATCTTGTTTTCAAAAATGATTATTTTATTTTTTTAAAAAAACTTAAATAAAATGAAAATATGACTGTAGTCTAATAACACTCGTAAGTGACTTTATAAATTTATTTTTAGATGTTGAATAGCTATATTCCTTTATAATTTTTCTCTTACTTTGTCAGAT
Organism: Nephila pilipes; assembly: GCA_019974015.1. Classification (NCBI taxonomy): domain Eukaryota; kingdom Metazoa; phylum Arthropoda; class Arachnida; order Araneae; family Nephilidae; genus Nephila; species Nephila pilipes. The sequence goes on from BMAW01083363.1 coordinate 1,189,392, forward strand.
GTTGTAATATACCGTCCTAACTTCTGAGGCAGCTAATTGGCACTATGCAAAACACTCCACAAAGCATTCAATACAAGAAAATTGACTTTAATCTTCAGGAAAAGAGAATATGTGTGCCTTTTACATCCTTTGTACGAGATGGAGTAATTCTGCTGAATCTCAAACCTAATGCTCAAATCAACATGGTGAAAAGAGAGTTAGATGTTGAACCTATTATCAAGAATCAAGTGATTTTAGAAGTGAAAGATTCAAAGACATCAGCTTTACCTTTACTAACAGGTAAGTTTTTATATATACTCTGAGTGTCATGGAAGTGTCCAGTGCTAGAACTTTTGAATTATTTATTTAGAAAGTAAAAATGTTTTTAAAATGGAAGGAAAAAAAAGATAATTTCTGATATCTGCTCCAAAGGTTACAACATTTAGAAACACTAGTACATTTTGTGAGTAATTCAGTATATATATAAGCTACAATAACTCGTCTATGCATGTAAGAATCATACCATTTATGGATGGAAATGTCATCAGATTCTTATTCCTTATAAAATGCTTCTTTTATTGTTTATGAACAGAAATGCAGTATTGATCGATTGTAAACATCTTCACCTAATGAGTTGGTAAATTTTTGTAGGGTGTGAATAATCAATAAGTACCAAGAAAATTTTCTAGAACAGTTTAAATGTGACATGATTATCTGAATGTTTACAGAATTATATTTTGTTATAATCTTTATGTAAAAATTGTCTGTTTATAAAGTTTTGCTTAGTTTTCAATTATTTATTTTAAAATGATGACTCTCCATAATTATTAATGATCACTTTTTAATTCGAGATTCTGTATTCATCCATGAATATTCTCCTGTTGTAACTAATAGTTATGTAAGTTTTAAACAAACTTAAATACTAAAAGAAATCCTATCATTAAAATTATTTATAATTGGTGCTAAATTTTTTTTATTTTTTTTTATAGCATTTGGTGTTGAATTCACCCAAAGTCCTAATATTTATTTTTAAATATTAGTATATACCCTTTTTAAAAAATGATTGCTAGATTTTTCTTTGAAAAAATGTTTATAAATTATTTTATATCCATAATTTGTACTCTTTACTTATTATTCTCTAAAAGTGTTCAATTTTATGGAATTACTTACTGTGTTTTATGTTATTCATTGAAATATGAATTGATATTAAAAGTGATAATATAATGTATGGCATGTGTAAATTTTCAGCTTAAATAAGCCATATTAAAATATAAATAAGAATCAACTGTAACTAGTCTCTACAATTAATAGAAATCTATGTTATCTGAGCTAAATTCGAACAAAGGACTTAGTAATTGTTGTTGTTTTTGCATTGTAAACCTTATGTGTGTGAGAGAATATAAATTTACAAATATATTTAATACTCACCAAGAATGTCATTTAGAATTATCTGGCTAATTTGTTTCTTATTTAGCATGCTGAATATTTTTTGAAAAAAAATTTTCAGGGATATGCGTCATTTTTCAAAATGGGATATGGGTCATTTTTCTAGTAACTAATTATCATTAGAAAATATTGATCTAAAATTTTGTATTTTGTAATATTTTTATAATTAAAAGTACATTTTTTTTATGAAAATCAAATTTTTCATCCAATTGTTTAATTTATTTATCCCATGTTTTTATATCTATGTGATTATTATTTAGAATTGCCATTATTGCATTTATTTTGGAAAAATAATGCAACTGTCTTATTGAAGATGATAAAAATACTGTTTAGAAGAATTTTAGGATCCAGATCCACTGATTCCAGTAGCTAATTTCTAAATAGCATCAAAAAGTGTTATAGCATATGTTTCTAAAAAAATTTTAATACAATGTAATTAATAAAGGAAATATATAATATGAAAATGTGATGTATAGTATTGAAGAATATTTTCTACATTTTTATAATTCATTATTATATTAAACCAAAATAATATGTATATTTTATAGTTGTAGATAAAATGAAGAATGACAAGATTGAACAAAATGGGGAAGAACTGGCTGAAAAGATTTTGCGTGAATTTAGACTGAAAAATCTTGAAGAACAAGCAAAAACACCTGTATCAAAAACTAAACCAAAAAAAGTTAAAAAATCTCTTTCGAAATCAGATAATTTGGAATCAGAAAATAAACAAAATTCAGTCAACACTACGCCAAAAACACTAAGTCTAAAAGAAAAATACAGAAGATTCAATAAAAAAACCCAAAACAACATGAAAATCTTAAAAAGGCGCTCTCAATTAAATAGCAATAGTTTAACAAAATCAAGAATACAACGGAAATATAAACTCAATTTATCAATAGAAAGTAAATTTTTGGTATCTTGTCGATTTTGTAAAAGAAGCTTTAAAACACTGGATGATTGCTGTAAACACAATTGTAATGATTCTAGTAAAATGTTTAAATGTGAATTATGTTTAATGGAATTCAAATATAAAAATAATCTAGATCGACATATGAAATGTCATAACAGGAATAATTGTAAAATTTGTAATGAGCAATTCACTAAACGTAAAGCACTTTGTAAGCATCTCAAAATTGTTCATAATATTACTGAACCAGAAAAATTATATATTTGTAGTTTTTGTGGGAAAAATTTTACAAAAAGAGAATCTCTCAACGTGCATATGAAAAAACATGCTATTGGTAAACTTTTATGTATAAAATGTGGTGTTATGTTCACAAAAGAAGAAGAATATGTAGAACACAGCAAAGAACATGTCAAGGATACAAAGTATGAATGTACATTGTGTGGCAAAAAATTTGTACGTCGTCAACAACATGATCAGCATATGTTGGGACATGAAAAACATTCCTGCTCTTTATGTGATGTTACATTTTCTACAAAAAAAATGTTATTGAAGCATGAACAAGCAATTCATGGTGTTACAGTCATAAGAAAGCATCAATGTTCAACTTGTACAAAATCATTCGTTCGCCCTATACACTTACAAATACATGAGCGAATTCACACAGGAGAGAAACCTGTGAAATGTTCTCAATGCGAAAAAAACTTTTCAACTCAGAAATCTCTGACAAAGCACTTGAAATCAGCAAGACATTTGCTAACTGTCAATGATGGTAAAAAAGTCAAGTTAGAAAAACCATTTTTGTGTTCAATTTGTGGTGCTACTTTTTTTCAACAGCAGAGTCTTTTTCGGCATATAGAAATTCTTCATACTCCTGGAGAAGCTTTAAAATGTGAACATTGTGATTACAGTACAAAATGTAAGGCTAACTTAAAAAGGCATATGGAAGGTCATGAAAATATTAAACGTTACATTTGTGAAATATGTGGTATTTCTTTTCGGGCTTTAGCAACTTTAAAAGAACACCATTTATTTGTTCATTCAGAAAGGAGAAACTTTGTATGTGAAACATGTAATAAAAGTTTCAAAAACAAAAGTAGTTTGCGACGCCATTTAAGAATCCACAGTGAAGTGAGACCTTACAAATGTCATTGCAATCGAGACTACAAAAGATTATCACATCTCAAACGTCACATGGCTGCTGCTCATCGAATGACTATTAAAAGAAGTTCAGATGCTAAAAATCTTGAAATTTGTACAATAGAAGGAAATAACCAATCAAATACAACAAAACCAAGGCACAAATCTAGAAAGTCTATGAAAGTCGAGAAAAATTCTGCCTCTGATGGTGTAAATTTATTAAGTTTGTCTGAGAAAGTTATGGAACACTCTATTTCCAATGCTAATATTAACTCTTTAAGTTTGTCAATGAAATTCAAAGAAAATCTTGTTTCCGCTGTTAATGCCAGCTCATCAAGTTTGCCTAGTCAAAATTTTCTCACTGATCAGCTATTTGAAACTACTCTTGATAAAAACATCTCGGAAGATGCACTATCAGTAGAAACTTCTGACAACAATAATGAATATACATATGTGCCTTGTGATAATATGCATGGTTTTATTGTTAAAAATGATCTAGCTATTGTACCTAACATTAATACAAAAAATCCTCTGATGCCTATTTCACAGTCTGTTGTATCATCCGATTCTCGAGATTCTGTGTCCCTAGAGGATCCTGATTTAAATTTGTCTCCTGATTGTTTTACTTTTAGCTTATCAGCTAGTCCCATGGCAGTGTTAGGCATAGAAAATATCACTTCAAATTTACAACTCCAAAATCAGCAGGATGTTCCATCCACCTTGTCTTCTCAGGATTCCATTAATCGACCACGATCTCTTCCTAACCTTGGCTCTCACTCATCTAACATGGATTCTCTTTTTCCATTTCCCTTACGTAGTACTGATCTTGATTCCTCATTTCTCTTGGGTAATGATTTGCAATCTTCTTTGGATCAGAGCAATTCTTCAAAACAGTTGTTTGGAGAATCAGGTGATATTCTTTCCATGCCAACATTCACTTCCAGTAGTGAATCAAGCATCACAGACTGTCCTTCAGAAAATTTTTTCAGCATTTCAAATGATACAGGTATTTGGAGTGTGCCTCAGGATAATGGAGTGGTATCAATGACTGAAGATGAAATAGCATCAAATAATTGCGACAAATTATCATCCTTATGCAATTTTTCATCGAACTCTAATTCATTGCTTGCTTGTAATTTGGTGTTTCCCAATGATCCTTTATTAGATTGCCCAATTGATACTAATTCTTTCAGTACAGAAGATTTTGTTATGACATAGGAGGCTTAAAATTTTTTTAACTATCCTGAGGAATTATTAATTTTTTTCAGTTAACTTGCTTATTGTCAAATATTTAAAAATGTTCAATACATTTCCCAAGAACTGCAATTTCAATAGTTTATATTTTTCTGTTTAAAAGCTATTTGTGTACAGCTTTTTATTATTGCACAATTCATATTAATTTAGCTATAAATACAATGATTCTTTGCAAGCATTTGATTTTTACATTTTAGTGTGTTTGACAGTACTAGTGATGAGCTGATCAACTATTTATAACTGATATTCTTTCTTCAAATGCATTCACATAATGACTTCAGCCTTTAAAAACACTGAATGTGAAGATGTCATCATTCTCATTCAAGAAACATTAACAAAATACATTGTACCCGTGAATGAGTGCAGAGACTGTCAAAAATTGTAGCTTAACTATTCAAAACTCTTTATATATATAAAGCTGATGTATAAACAAATGTATCTTGCAATTTTATAAATGTATTAGGCTCTAATATGTGTTAAATTATAAAAATAAGGCTTTAAGTGTGTGCTTTGTATATGCATTCATATTATTATTTGTTTTTTCACTTGAAATGTTTTACATTTTTATAATCAAATTTTTGCTATAAAATTTAAAATATATGTTTATGGTAAACAGTTAATTAAACAATACTTATTCCTAATGTATAATATATACAAATATATTATTTAATATGGTTGTCTCAATTTAAAAAAAAACATTCCTTAAGTAAGAAAAAGTTCTCATCCTTCATGATTAGTAGACTTTTATTTCATGTTTAATTTAACAAATTTAATTTGAATCAAGATAATCTTGATTTGTCTCGTGTTTTGATTCTTTAATAATAATTCAGATATTATCAAACAAATCAATTGATGTTGCAAATGCAAGATTATTGCGGAAAATTTAAGTTCTTATCTGTTTACATGAACAAAGTCAGTTTGCATTCAGAACTGTAGTGAAACTGGATTCATCCTTCAGAGTTTAGCCTAATGAAATTGTAAATAAGTATTACTTGCCGAGTGGATTTTTACCTAAGTGTGCATGATGGACTTAAACTTGCTATTATTCACTTGTGTTCTGCATTTTTATCTTAACCGGAAGTGTTCAATCTTTTAACTACCCTGGAACATATTGAAAGAACACAAGTTGTTTTGGGCGTCATGTAAAATACTCTGAACTCTTTGATAAAGCTGATGAGCTAGGAGGGTGAAACCCATATGTTACATAGTTATCATATTTAAGTTATTTGAACTTCATGATTGGTGTAATTTTATTGTAAAAATGAAAGACCAAGTAGCAATATGAAATAAGGGGTATATTTGACATTGTTTTGGAGATATTACTGTTCTGATGTTTACTATGAAAGTTGCAATTCTCAAGGTGTTTATCTGATATTTTAGCTCTAGTTTTATTTTTCTTGTCCTTATTTTTTAAAAATAGCTGCTCACAAATATAGATGCTTCCAAATAATTGACTCAAACTAAGCATCTTCATGAAACAAATGATTTTTTGCTTTAGGAACATATATGTTACAAAAATTCAGCGAAGTAAAATTTTGTTTAAAGTAAATGCCACTCATAAATATATGTTTCCCATCTGAAAATCAGTAAGGAATGGGGTTATGCCAATTAAGAATGGAATGGCAAACATACTAAAAAATTGAGGATTTCTCTCTCTCTCCAGAAGTCTTGGAAGTCTTTTTTTTTCTTCTGTATCATAAAAAGCAAGGCTGAGTATTTTTGTTGTTGTTTGCAGAACTGTGTTTAGCATGTTTTTTTAATGTGTCAAAATACAAGTAATTTGTCATAATTTGTGATTGCAATAATTTGTTTCATTTCCATTGAATTGGAAATGTATTGATTAGTTAGTATTCGCTTTGAAAATGAATGAATGTCGTTTGAATGAGTAATCAAGTTACTATTATAAATGTGAAATCCATGAGCTAGTTTTCATCATTAAATTATGGCACAAATTTTGTTTTTGAATTTATAAATGACTGTAATTAGTAAATTCAAAGTTTTACATTTTTCAAAATAAAATAAACATCATACCTGTATTTAACCCTCCAGTTTCTGAGAAGTAATTGATGGCTCCATAGTCAGCATTTATTAATATAAGATATTCCTGCTATCACTTGTATCTTAAGAAAATCTACTCAATCCCTTGTATCTTTTGAAATTTAAAGCCTTGTGGACAATTTGCATGCGCATTTGTTTTTAAAGCTTTTATGGGTGAATTTCCTTAGTCTATTGTCAAAAAAAAAAATAGTTGTATAACCAAAAACACTGAGTAAATATATACTTGCTAGTCTATTTGCTCACCTAGACCAAAAATTCAATACAATATTTTGAGAATAATTTCATGGACTTCTAAATGCCAGAGAATTTCAAGTTTAAATATATATATATATATATATATAACCTGTGTAAAAATTGGTAGTGTTAAAATCATGTTAGTAATATTAATTTTATTTTTAGTTGCTATCTTAAAATTAGTAAATTTAAGATTTCTTTATTGAGCCACATTCATAGCCTTTCTAGGCTGCATGATTGGATAAACCTGATCTAAAGTCACTAGCATTTGAAAGGACAACTGGGAGATAACAGTTACAATTACTTAACTACCCAATGCATACAATTACTGCTGCTTCAGTATGCATTTTGTAGGCAAGCTGGTATAAAAATTTATTTGCAAAATTATTGCGGTATTAAATTAAAATTGTACTAAATAATATCTATGCTTAATAAATGAATATCATGCACTTAAGGTTATCTTCACCTGTTATGGAGTAAAACCCCAATGCAGAACCTATTTTCAAATAGTTTAGAAATGGCCAAATATTAAATTTTGTTCTTGTGGTTACAGGTACATGTGTGTATATATACTATGAGATGTATAGAACTTCCAATTTATGCAGAAAAATTAAGAAATTAGTAGAATTTTGAAATATGCTATTATCTGAGGATAGGAAAATCAAAATGTAATTCTTATGTTGGTAAATTTTTTAAACAAATGAAGTGAAAATGGCTTTAAAAAATAAAATCTGTCAAATACATCAATGAGATTCTCGATACAAAGTATACCTGAATAAATTTGTATATCACATTTTTTTTTTCTGCATTACATGTAAATGATAATTCACATGTAATGTCAAGTGTTGAGTTTGTGGGAATCTATTGTCAGCATATATCTACAAAATGAGCTTAAGAGTCATAGCTAATTTTGTGTAGAAATATTGGAATGATTATTGTATTTGTTTTTACATTGCAAGTATAAAATATTTAAAATTCTGAAAGTAAATATGGATCTCATTTTGTTGTAAAATATTCTGACAAATTACTTGTCTTTGATTAACATCCATTAACCAAATAGTTTAGTAAATTTGTTATCAAACAAAAGTTATATAAGCCTCTAAGAATCATGTTTCAAAAAAAGATTCGATGGCTTTGCATTTCATAATTGTTTTCATTATTTATGAGGATCGCGTTCTGTAAGTGCTTAGAAATTCCAAGAGATGGGGCTCGCCACATTGAAAATGGTTTGTTTTTAGTAAGCATCATGACTCATATGGCAGCTGTCCAAGTCTCAGTCACTCTTACTCGTGATCATGATGCCTTTCACATCTCAAAAATTCTTCTTCATAACTTTGCCAACATGAAACCTCCTTTGCATTTTTTAGAAAAGATTTACTGGAAACAGCACAATGTTTTGATTTTTGCTTGATTACCAGTGCATAATGATGAATCCAGGTCTCACCAATGGTGACAACTCCATGCAAAATGACATCAAATAACTCAATGCTGCAGCAATTGAAATTTGATTTGGCAGCAAATGATTACCATATCAATACTAATGAATCTATAAAATTTGTTTCGGCTCCATTTAACAGGTGGCAGCACCTAATTGTAGCAACAATTTACCTTATTGATGCCATCTATCTTCAAACACAAGTACTTTTTGAATCACCCTCTTATTCTGGTAGGTGAAAAATCATTACGTATTGAATTATTTTTAAATTTTTATTTAAGTGCAGCTCAAAAATATGTAATAGTGAGAAAGCGTATTAGTGCAGTGTCATACATTTTTTATATGTTTTGTTTGTCGTGGTAAAGGAGTTCTAGCTGGCAATGAAATACAGGAACTTTGGCAGCTTTGAATGTATCAGTCACATATTTGGCATTTCAATATAAATTTTCTTTGAGGTCTTTCTTAAGAGTATGTTTATATTATTTAAGTAAATGTAGAGTAAGAAAAATACTATGTTTATTTTGAATTATTAAGGTGTATCTTTTTTTGTAAAATATATGCATTACATTCACATAAGTTTTTGTTTAGTTTCTCATTCATTATCAAAATAAAATTCTCAATGTTTATAGCTTTATTATATTACATATATGTAAATTTTTTAATCTCAAAATATCCTTGATGTATTGATTTTCAAGTAGAAGGTAACTTATAAAAGTTGTGTATATTTTTGTATTCTGTAGATAAGCATTCATCATGTACTAGTAATTAATTGTAATGCTAAACGATTCACAGCAAGTAACTTTTCATAAACATTTTTATTTATTTATTTTTCATATCAGATTTGAAATTAATTATATTTATATGTAAGAAAGAACAAGGCACTGTTAAGCTCCCAGGCATTTAGATATCCCGCAGATAATTTAAAGAATTCTATTTTATTCCTTTTATTTTACATTGAATTAACTCATCCATAATATTTGTGAATGTTATGTGGTATTTAATATTATAATCTCATTGAAATTTTGTTTTTGCAATTTGGATACTGTATACCACTGAACAAAAATTGGCTCAATTGTGGTTATGTTAGAAAATAAAAGATGTTTGATTATTTAATAGATCTCAGCTTTTATAAATTATTAATTCTGTATAACTATTGAATGTGATAAATTTTTAATGATATATTTTGATTTTGAAAACAATGAGATTTTAATGAGAAATGTATAATATAGTTTTAAAATTATATAGTAACTAAACAGTATTTACTGTGATTTATAAAACATAAATTTCCATATTATGGTTTATTATTGTTAAAGCTGTGTCATTATCAATGCAATTAGTTTTGTACATTAATCACTCTGAATTGAAGTTCAGAGTATAACTAGTGTGCAAACTCAAGCTACGAATTGCACTACAGTAAAAGTTAGGAATAAATATTTCCTAAATAGCAAGAAAAGCTAAGCTCTTCAAATACATAAAACAGTTATTTTAAAATCTTATGAATCAAGATTTTGTTTTTCTAGTGCAAAAATATTGCCTGCTAAGTTGGGGAATCCCTCAAGGGCTTACCTTCCATAGGTAAGTACAGGATTCATGACTCAGAGGGATTCTAGTGATCTTTTTTCTTTCTCACTGGGTTTGCTGTTTTTGGTAAACACAAGTGACACACTCCAAGGATACCCTAGCGGCCTTCTCTATTTTCAACCTTTTTTTCCCTTTTCTTCTGAAATGTGTCTAAATCACAGTTTCTCATCCTTTGGCGCAGCATAGCCAGATTTGAATCTTGCAAAATAAACCCTCTATCACCTCTCACTAACTCAGGTAAATGAAGAACAGAAAGTGTATCCTTTTCTCAACTATTTCATTAACATTTTTAAAAAAATTGAATTATGAAGTAAAAGGAGTTAGTAAGTTTATGTTAAGAGCAAGATTTATTTTGAAACAAATTTTCATTAAAATTATTTTGTTTGAATTTTTTTATAAATTAAAATGTAAATTGAATTATTTTAAAAAATTAGCTAAAATGAAATTTTTAATTTACAATGTGATAAAATTGATATGCTAAATGAGTATGCCATTTATTCATCCTAAGAAAAAAATTTTAAAATATATTTATAACATATTGTGCGTTGTGGGCTTATTGTTATATATCTTGTGAATGTTTTCTTATTTGTGTTTTTGGTATATTGTACAAAAACGAAATAACATGTTTCTCAGTGGTAAAAGATATGTTCTTTAATTATGTATTATTTGTAATGTTTCATCTGTTATTACTCTTTTGTAATTGTTATTTTATTTTTTACATTGTATTGCAAATCTCTTATTTTATTGATCTTACAATTATATTGAAACTAAAAGAAAGCAAAATCTAGTCGTTTTCTAGATCATAGTTTATTTTTGCTAGATTGTAATGTACATTCTTTATATTTTTGTAAATGTTAACTTTGATTTGAACTGTGTCAAATACTTATTTGAGAATTTTTGTTTTATAGAAAGTTGGAACAGTCATATTAGTCACTGTTTCAGATTATTTTTTTCCTACTTAAATATTATTCTTCTGTTCTAGTTTATGTATTATTTATTACTTCTATGTTAATCATTGCATTAGTCTGAATTTTTTTCCCCCTGAAAATTTTGTTTTGACTAAGTAAACAGTAAAGAAATGTCATATTTCATGCTTAAAACCTTTAAATATTAAATTTCATAAGATTATTAAAAAAGAATATTATGATTTAATAATTAAGATAATTAATCATCTAAAATAACTTTATGAGTTAATATTCACAAATAATTTAAAATTCATAGTTTAGTTTTTTTTTTTTTTTCCAAAATTATCACTGACATTGAAAAAGTAATTTAAAAGATATTTATATCATAATGACCAACAGAAATTTTTACATCAATTTTTTTATCGACTTTTATTGTAAGAATGAAATTTAACTAAGTCCTTCAACTGTTTTATCAGTTGGACATTTTGTAAAATTTGTATGGGCTATAATCAAATTAAGATAAATTTTATTCACACATCAATAAAATAAATGTAATATTGTTGAATGTGTTCTTAACTTCATTTTCTTTGTTTATTTATATACACATAATTAGTTGATTTGTAGAGCTATTTTTAATCAAAATTTATAAATTGTATAATAGTTTTGAAATAACATTTGAAGTTATATATTTTACTCCAAAATGTCTTGCATACACCCAAGATTGATGGTATTTTGATTAAATAAATTTACATCCTTCAGAATTATTTGATAGGCCTACTGGAAACAAACTCATATCATCTTGAATCATGAATATTTAACCATAACATCTGATCTAATACTTATTCAAAGCTTTCATTCTGTGCCATGTATGGATGTAGAGTTGGATGAGTTGCTCGTCTCCTCTGAGAACGGTCTGGAGAATTAAATAAGTTAAATTGAACTAGCCTCAAAGATCTCATGTTACATGGTGGGAGGAATGAAGCACCTTTTCATGGATTTACGAGGTACGTCATTAATGATCCATAAAAACAAACTAAAAAAGATTTTGTCAGAAGAAATATCTAAGCCATAAAAAAATGTATTTTTAATATTATGCATATGATTTTGTTATATTTTTGCTACATGCTATTTTGCCCTTTTTCTAAAGCTGTACAAGAAAGTAAGATCCCTATATGAATTGTACAAAAGGTTCATTTTGATTTATTGTTACTATCTTAGGATATCAGTTTACCAAAACTTTATTATATATATGTGTGTGTATACATACTCATATTATCCACCTTACAATTTATAAAAGGTAAATAACACATTTTCATCCAGTTCACACCTTTTTCTAGTTGAAATTTTATGCTTCCTTTTTTTTTTCTAAGAAAAAGAATTTTCTCTGAATATTCATGGTAAAATGATGTGAAAATCAATATTACATGAAATTTTCTCTAGATGAATAACTTTGAAATTAACACATTACTCTAAAATATCCAAAATATTGAAAAATTATGTAACCTTATTTTAAATTCTATAACTTTATTTTATGTGTGACTTTTCTAAATACATGGACAAAATTTTAAAACTTTCGCTATATAATTTAGAATTATTGAAATTTTCTGTGACACTGTGCAATATCATTTTATTGACCTTCAAAACTTTGAATTGCTTTTTCTAAGTTTTTGTTTTTCATCATATCATGTATTTAAAATGCTAAGGCTTTTTTCAAAAAAAAATTTAATCAATATAACGTATTGAATTTTTTTTTTTTCTGGTTGTTTTGTATAATATGTCTGATAATTATGTGTATGGAATATGGATTTAGATTAATAGTTTTTTTTGTTTTTCGTTGTGCCTGATAGGGGAAAAAAATGGAAAACTATAAATAACACTAGTGCAACAAAGTCCTTGCACAGTATTGCGAAATTTCTAAGAAAATGGGGGAGGGGGGAATTGTTTTAAAATATTAAGATTTGTGTGTGTGTGTGGTAAGAGTTTTGAAGAATTGTTTGAAAATATTAAGGGTTTTTTAATTGCATATTTTATATGTATCCAAATATGGTGAATAAATATTCTTTAAAATAAATATTTAATCAAAATCAGTTGCTTAACAAGAGATCCTTTTATTGTATTATATTAATCAACCAGGACAAAACGAGACCTGATACACATCCTCAATAAACAAGTTAATTTAATCAAAGAAATTAAATTGAATAATAAATTGTGGGGGCACACAATAGAGCAGTTTCATGTTTACCAAAACTAAAATAGCCAGAATCCAATTTAAATTTTTTAATATAGATTATAAAAGTTTCATACTATTAATTTATCAATTTTGACTGTATTAGTGTTTCAATAACTGTAGGACGTGTAACCAAAAATTCAGATAAGTCCTTCACATTAAATGAAACCAAGAAAAACAACATTCTAAACTTAGAGTGATATGTGTCTATACCATGATTTTTTTTTAGAGAAGAACATGGAACAGAAAGTAACACAGTTGTAAAAAAAAATTTTAAAAAACTATTCCTTTTTCTTGCTATTGAGAGTGCATTAAACTGGGCAAAAAGATTAATGTTTTTATTCAAGGTCAAACTGGTAAACTTTTAACGTAAACTATAGAGATTTCGATACACATGAAGATCTTTTTAAAAGATATTTATTTGGTACAACCCAGGACTATATAAACAAAAAAGGTCAACTTTGGAATTTTTATTGAATATTTATGAAAAGATCATTATTCATTTTGATAAAGTATTCATTGATAGTGACAATGCAATGGAACAATTCCTTGTTAAGTTTTATATTTATGTTTAAAATTATAGATTAATTAGTAACTTACTTTATAAGAGGTCTACAATTGCAATCGTGATGTTTTAACAAACTATTACATAAATTCTTTCTAGGTCAAGATTTTGTAATGGTTGAAGATAGTTTTTTAAAAAAAAAATCTTGGTACTTTTTTCCAGGATTTTTCCCCAATCGATAAGGGGAAATGTGTGATTATTTTTGTTGTCTGCCCCCCCCCTTCTTTAGGGAGACTTAATGATTTAAGAGCATTAACAATATTGAAGTGCTATAAAATACGAGTACCTTTTCTATTCGCATAAAATGAAAGAAAAATATCTTTCAGATCATAAACTTTTGGTGCTTAAATTGTTGTAACTTCTATAATTTAAGCAAAGTTATGAATATAAAATTTTCCGATAGTATGAGAGGTAACGATATCCTGATTGATGTATGTCTGTTGGAGTGTCATGTGGAATAACGGGATTGTACATTGAATCAAACTCAGTTACTACATCTTCACTTTGCATAACTTGGAAATTTGGTTGGGTGAGGTATCAGTATATGTGGTGTCCTCATCATTTGCCCATGGTTCGAAAATTGCGCCATTGATCATATGTGGCATTAACTTTTAGTTCGATTTTTCTGTAATAGAAGAGCAAAATAATTCAAAATTTTTATAACTCAAACAATTCTAATTGTTCTGTTTAACACAACATAACTGAATATGTGTGTATGGTTGATGATTGTTTTATTAACGTCGCACTTAGAAGCAACACAAGTCCTATAAGCATCGGAGCTTTTGATCCTCTGTCGAGTGACGAGAACACTTACCACACCACACGATCTCGATTTGAGGACTTTGATTCCCAATGGATTTAACGTGCATCAGCCTCACTACACGACTGGTCTTAAGTGGCACCAAAATTAGAACCCACGACTCGACTGAAATGAAGCAGATTATGAGCTCGCGACCATGACTTTTCGGTTACCGTGGCCGCATGTTATGTGTGAAATAAATTGCTTACACAAATGTATGTTAATTCATATTGGTATTGCATTACTTAATGATTTGTATTGCTTTTGTAAAGAAACAGTAAGATATAAGTTTGATGACCTTCATTAAATTTATTTTACTAGTTCTCAATATTCAGCAAGTCTAAATTTTAGGGGAATCGACAAGCTAAGATTTTTTTTTAAATAAAAATTACCAATATTTTTAATTTAAGTCTGTCTCTTTGTAATGTTCAAAAATAGCCTAATAGAAAGAAGAAGAAGAAAATTGCTTTTTATACAATATTTAAAAATTTAACTATTGTTTTTTTCACATCACATTCGATTTTATTTTATTTTTAGCTGCCATTATCATATTCAAACAAATGTTTGGCGCAAGTTAGCCGATTTTGACTCTTGCGCCATGTGGTCCAATTGTCATTCACCCAAACACATTTCATCATATTTTAATTGATTGTCCTGCATTCAAACATAGTTCCACCTTTTTTTTCCTGCGCGTTAAATCTTGTCGAGGTCCCAAGCCCTCCCGTGACATGGTGAGGAAGATTGGAGAGTGAGGTGCCATCTTAGGCCTAAGGTTTCCCACCACACCCAGGCTCAAAATCACGAGGTACGTCGCCAATAGCCTCGTGTTTCTTCTCAGTGCGACGTTAGAAAAAAATCACATTCGTCTATTTTAAACTTGTCTGACTTGGTGGTGAAAAAGCTCCACCGAAAAATTCGTTTTTTTTTTTTTTTTTTTTTTTTAATGTAAAATTGGATTTTTATGTCATGTTTTAAGATGTCAATCCCGACATTGTATTTTATCATTCATTTTCTTTAAATATGGTTTTAAAAAATTATATTTTATAGTTATATTTTAAGCAAACGTTTGGCACAGCTTTGGGCTCTTGCACCATTAACCAAAATATTAGTATCATATTCTGACTTCTCTATACTATGTGGAACAGCATATATTTTTATAATACTGTTATTTTCTACTTAAATCATTCTGTTTTTCCTTATTTCGTCTCCTATATTACAAATCTAAAGGATTCATACTTTACAGTATATAAAAGGGATATATTTATATGTCACGGGTTTATAAGAGAATTCGTGCATTTTCTTCGTAATTTGCCGAGCTCGGTTTATTCTTCTTTATATAAAGCGATTGATAAACTGTTTATATATTGAAGCACTTAGAAGCAACTCGGGGACTATTAGTGATGGACCTCATTATTCTGAACCTGGGTTAAGTGACGAAGACAACATCTGAGCTGGCACTCTATACTTCCACACTTCACCAACATGACGCACCCGCTTTTGAGGGTGGTCGTGGTCGCGAGCTTGCGACCGGTGTTTTATCCATCGAGTCGTGGATTCAAGCCATGATGGCACTGAAGACACGCCGTATAGCGGGACAGATCCATGTTAAATCTGTCGAGGTTTCAAGTCCTGA
Organism: Nephila pilipes; assembly: GCA_019974015.1. Taxonomy (NCBI): domain Eukaryota; kingdom Metazoa; phylum Arthropoda; class Arachnida; order Araneae; family Nephilidae; genus Nephila; species Nephila pilipes. The sequence continues at coordinate 1,205,555 of BMAW01083363.1, forward strand.
TGGCAGGGTGTGGAAGTTTGGAGATAGATTTCCAGCTCAGGCATCCTCGTCACTTGACTGAGGCTCAGAATTGCGAGACTGTCTTCAGTCACCCTCGTGTTGCTTCTAAATGCGACGTTAAATAAAAAAAAATCAATCGCCAACATGAGGACTTGGAGGCATCGACAGATTTAATGTGCATCAGTCTTGTTACCCGACGAATCTGTTCTAGAATCGGGGCTTGAATCCACGACTTGACGAAAACAATGCCTGCCGCGATTTCACAACCGTGATCACTTGGCTTCTGCGGCCTTTGACATAAGGCGAAGACAGATTTCCTGAAAATTGAGGTAAAAAAGTTGATTGAAAACTAATCCCTTCAGGGGCTTACTTTCTTCAGATAAGTATGAGAATTATGACCACGAGATATCCTAATGATCTTTTTCTGTAGGTAAACACAGAAAAAGATCATTGGCCCCAGGATACCCTACGGAGATCTTTCTCTAGTTCCAGCCTTTCTTGTCAAAAATTTGTCTTTTTTTTTTTAAGCCCCATTTTGCTTTAGCTTAGAACACAGTTATACCTTCTTTGGCGCAGTATAACATCATCCGACTCTTGAACCATTGAACTAAACTGCCGTCTTGAAAGCTGATATAAAGTATTAATCTTTTAAAACATATACAGTCTTAAAGAAGTACGAACGCTACAAAATTCTCTCGGAAAATTGAAAAATATTCGTAGTCGCTGGGATTTTGTAGGAATTGGGACTAACATTAACATAAGTAAAAGAGAGATAATGTCGTATTTAGCTTCGCCGATCTACAACTTATCCATAAAGTTTTATATGTGTCTTGCTCAGTTTTTTTTTAAACAAATGTATTTAAAATCTTCCTTATGAAAAGAAAAATAATATTTAAATGTTCTTAAATAAACTCTACAACTTATATCATGTGTCGAAAATAAGGCATCAGGGGTTGTTTTATCTCATGTATAATTCAATATTCAGGATTTGTTCCAAATTAATAATAACAACAGCATTGACTCAAAATTTCTCTAAATTCCTTGGAATCATCCTTTTCTTATCCAAGTTGAAGTCCCCTGCAAGAATTGTTTTATATTCGTCACATACATATACGTGTGTGTATACATATATATCATGATTACATGTTTCATGAATAAAATTAAAGAGAAGAGATTAAGAAAACCTTTTTCGATGACGTTAGTTTTCGTATCCATGAGTTCACGAAAAAATTATCGGTGGAGAAATATTTCCCATGATCTGTGCGAAATTAAATCTAATAATGCGATTTAAAAAAATGCCATCATTAAAAATACATTAAAAACGTATGAATAACTGTGACATACGATGTTTTACCCCCTGCTTTTGATATCAATGTTTATAGAGATATAAAATTTAGATAATTAACTTTTTTTTTTTTTTTTTTTTAAAACTAAAATATAATATATTTTAGTCCCTGCTTTTTTTTTTAATTTTTATTTTTTTATAAAATTTATATAATTAAATTTTTTTTTTTTTTTTTGTTCTAGTGAAAATATGTACTCATATATTGGAGATATCGATATTTTTTGCATTTGTGTTTTTTGGATCGAATTTCTAAAACTTTATTTTTTATTTTATTTATTTCAATTTAAAATTAGTTTAAAAAATTACATTTTTGTTCTTAGTTATAACAATTGTTTACTTTTACAGTTTCGAGAATTTTTGAGCGGAATCTTTCTTAATATCTGAAAGTTAGTGCCATTTTTTTTAAATTTATTCTCCTAAAATTTTAATTATTACTAAATTGATCAATAGTTTTGTGCTTATTTTATGAAGAAACACGCAATGAATGTAGTAACCCTTTGTAATTTACTATTTCAAAGTTAATATTGATTATTTACGCTAATTTAAATCTTTCTTCCAACATGAGTATTTTCTTTTTAAAACATGATTTCTTTATATAAATAGTTTTATGGTTTCCAATCTCATTCTAGGATTGAGATTTATGTGTGTGATATTTCGTGTATTAGTTTCAAATTTGAATAACTAGTATTATGAAAGAAGGTATTCACATATTTTTAAAATTCACATACAAATATTGTATTCTGATTTACTCTGCAAGGGGTGTGGACGCTCTCTCTTGAAGGAAGCAAATGCTTTCATAAGAACAGAAGAATACAAGATTGGTGAGTCAAATTTTCCTTTTCAATTAGATTATATGAATTGTATTTTTCAGTTAGATTTGATTTTTTACGATGTTAACGCTTTTTCCCCTCTTTTCTTTTTTACTCTCCCAGTATGAGTTAGATTTTCTTTGTCGTTGAAAGGTCCTGATGCTGGGATTGGGCCTTATGTGCGTGAAATTTCGTGTATATGTTTCGAATTTCACAAACATTAGGTTTAATCCTAGTATGACGATAGAAGGTATTAATATTCTTTTCACTTCAAATGTTTTACCCTGATTTATTCTACGAGGAATGTGGTCGCTCTTTCTAGAAGAAAACGAAAGCATTAAGACAAGAGGATATGAAGATTGGTGAGTTAAAATTTGCTTTTTTTTTATTGTGGATTAATTAGGATTGATTTCATATGATATTAACACTTTTTTTATTCTTATTCTTCCAGTATGAGTATGATTTTCTGTTTGTTATAATACTCTAATGCTTGGATTAGGCCTTATGTGCGTGGAATTTCGTATATATGTTTCGAATTTCACAAACATTAGGTTTAATCCTTGTGTGATGAAACAAGATATTAACATTTTTTCAATTCAAATATTGTAATCTGATTTTCTCTAAGAAGAATGTGGACGCTCTTTTGAAAATGAAAGGCCTTCGTAAGGAGAAGAGAATACAAGGATTGGCAAGTAATAATTTCTCTTTATTAGATTATATGAAAGTAAAAATCAACTTTCCGATATATGTGTGAGTTGTACTTTCTGTAAAAATCGATTTCATACGATATTAACATATTTTAACTCCTTTAAACTGTCGCACTATATGTATGATTTTATTTTATTTTTTACGAAGATTTCACCCTCATGCTTGGATTGGGCTTTATGTGCGTGGAATTTCGTGTACATGTTTCGAATTCCACAAACATGAGGCTTAATCCTTGCATGATGTATCCTCATTATATTTCTTTATTGGTTTACAAATGTCTGTTTTTCTCCTTAGAAAACGAAAAACATTATAGCCAGAATTCTGGTAAACTTAAATATTTTTTAAATTATAATCTTAATAAATTAGATTCTAATTCATTCACATATTTCTGGTGAATAGAACTGCTAATAGATAATCTCAAACTTTAATAGTTTTTTGAAAAATTTAATATCTTAGCTCTTTTTTTACAGATTTTGATATATATATTATTTGATATTATTGATATATAAATTGTTTACTATGTCTTCTTGTAAATTCTACTTATATTTAAAAAGGTTGGAATTTCATTATGGTGAATTTTTGAAATTTTCAGAGCCTGCATTCTTCCCCCTCCCCATTCTTATTTGTTATAACTTTTTACTTCTATTAATTTGAGAGCATTTGTACTGTTTTTTTTTTTCTAAAAATCAGTAAACTATTGCTATAGCTTTAATATTTACGCAAATAAATTTTTTATATTTATTACATAATTGATCAACTGTTTTATTTATTTTGCAAAAAAATGAACACATTGAATGAAATATTTTTCAAAGTGTAATTTATCCCATTTTAATTTGTCAATTTTTTTAATCTTTCAGTTTTGGGGCATAGTCTTATTTCAAAACATTTAATGTTCACTTGTTTAACGTTCCTTTATTATTCAAAAAGCGTGTTTCAATTTTAATTACAACGTCAAATTTTGTAAATTGATTTTCGTCTACGAAGCGAATTACGTGTTTCTTGACTGGAGATGAATAAGAGACATTCCTACGCGTGTGCGAATTTTTTCCCGACAGCGTCTGTCGGCCTCCGAGTGAAGAAGAGAAGAATGAACACTTCGGATTTTGAATTTTTTTAATATGACGAAACGATAATGAAGAATTATTGAGCAACATAAAATTCAAACACGCGGTATTGACTCTTCTCTCTATTTTACGCGCAAGATATTGGATCCTGAAGGGAAAACGCTCTATCCGAATTGTAATAAAAGACTGCATCACTTTTAAGAAGCATAAAATTAAAAATCTTAAAAATATTTCCCCCCTTTTCCCAAGTACAAATATATATATATATATATATATATCAGCTGTTTTAGGTCGCTGGAATTGATCTAGGCCCTTTAGTGACTAAATCAAAGGGAAAAGTTTGGATAGTACTTTTCTGTTTTGCAGTATTTAGAACTGTACACTGAGAATGGGTATCATCTTTGAGCATTAGTGTTCAAAGATGATACCCATTCATAGCTAGCACATTACGAATATCTATTTCATATACCTATAACAGTACAAATTTTATCTGTTTTAAGACATTTTTTGAAAAAATTAGACTGGGTTAAGATTCAAAAGGAATTTGAAGTTAACGAAATACGATGGATGTTCAATCCCCCCTCCGCCTCATGGAGAGGATTTTGGGAAAGATTATTTGGAATTCTTAAAGAATGGCATATGTGTGTGAAAAACCAAATTTGAAAACTCTCTTCGATATTTCTACTTATCTTTGTACTAAGTGGCCGCAGTAGCCAGCCCAGTGGTCATGGTTTTGGATTCGTGGCCGGCGGCTTTCGTTCAGTCGCGGGTTCGAGCCTTGGCCACTAAAGACCCGCCGTGTTGTCGGGGCTGATGCACGTTAAATCTGTACGGGCCTAGCCCTCCCATTGGCGTGGTGTGGAAGGAGGTGCCAGCCCAGGTGTCGTCCTCGTTTTATGACTGAGGTTCAAAATTACGAGGTCCATTGCTAATAGCCCTCGTGTAGCTTCTAGTGCGACATTAATTAAAACTAAACTAAAACTATCTTAGTATTAATGATGTTCTTATCTAGATCAAATTGAAATAACCAATGTAAGTAAGAGATTTAGATATATTCAATGTGTAAAAGGTAACGTCGAACAAAGATTTTGATGAGAATATATAGGTTTCCTTAGTTCAACAATTTCCAAAAAATAAGATATTAAGAAAAGGGACATAGTATTGGTTGGACGGGATAATAAAAGTAGACTGTTTCGGCCTTTGGTGAAAGTTTTAGAACCCTTTCCAAGGAAAAAGATGGAGTTACTAGACTAGTGAAATGAGAACATCTAAAGGCTATCTTATGAGACCAATTCAAATGCGTTATCCATTAAAAAAAAATTCGAAGGCTTTATCCAAAGAAAAGTAATGTTAATGTTTGATTCTGCACTAGTTCCTGCAATTCACATAGGTACTGAACTTTCCCAAATTAATAAAACTGACAAACAAGAAAGTCCTGTCAGAACCCGATGTGGCCGATTAATGAAACCGTTAGATAGAATTTATACGCAGGTTGAAAAAACAATTTTGAACTGATAATTCTCAATGTTTTTTTAATTTCTTATGATTGATTTGAAAATTGTTTATTAGCATATATTTTGATGCATTTAAAAGTAAATTTTTTCTTTATTGATTGTAATTTATTCTATAATTGATTGGCGTAATTGTGTTAATTTTTTAAAAATTTGATCAAGTTTACATTAAGTGACTAATTATAATTAATTTTTCAATATTTACTAATGATTGATTTGTTAAGTTTTCTTTTTCGAAACTCAAGGAGCAGAGGATGTCAAAAACTGCTGTTAGTGCCATCTAATAAAATGTCTTATTGAAAGTGACGCCATAACGCATGGCTCGATGTAAAAGAATTAGAACGAACCGAAATACCGATGGCATCGATATAATGATAGCCTTGTAAATATATGAAATATTTCTGTGTCAATTGTTACGTTGTGTAGTTTTGCTAAAATCTTTAAGTAGATGTACAAAAGAATCCCTAGTACGTCTTACTTATGAGCCTGTCAATTCATTACAAGACACAATAATAATGTAATATAAATGACTGTCCAACATATTGTATTATAGATACACTTTTGCACTTCAAATTATATATTTTATATAAAAAAAAAAAACCATAAAAAAATAAATTTACTTTAAAATAACAACAACAAAACCGACATTCACTGGTTTCTATCCAAAATTCACAGATTTCGAGATACCGAACACTGAATTCCAAAACTATTGGACCAGTAGAATAAAATGTTTTGACAATAGCAGTGTCTCTATCTACCCAAAGGTAAGCGGTAACCTAGCAACCATTGTTTATTGTGACCGGTCTAAAGGGAAAAAATAAATAATTAAGCCAAACAATCAGGGTCCAGGATGAGTAAAAGTGAATAAATTGTGAAGTACCTATTGAAAGAGGAAACACTTTACAAGAATATTTCATGATTAATCCATACTCTATTTGGTGAAATGGTTCAATATTAAAGTTTAAATAAGAAACTTTTTAAATTAAAAAGAGAGCTACATTTTTAATGCTGTTATACTCTCAACTGATTTAATATGGGTACAGTTTAGCTTAAAATTGTTTTCTTTTGGTGGGATGTGATTTCATTCATATGAATTCTTTGTAATACAGAATCGGCTATTATGAAATCAAAACTAGAGCATATTAATCTATTATTTTCGTGAAATAAGCAAACAATATTTCCTAATATATTTGTCATTTTCTTTTCAGATATGAATACTGTTATAAGAGGTAGTTTATATTTGTAGCATATTATGTTATACTTTCTTATTAATATTTAATTATGCAGATATTTTTAAAAGTATTCTATTATTTTTCATTTTTAAAATACTTGATGCTAATAAGTATTTGAACTGAAATTTTTTCATAATGTACATAACTTAATTATTTAAAAATGTCCTCATTGTCTCTTCTTAAAAATTTAAGATTTTATCTTTTGAACTCGAAAAACATCGGGCTATATATCAACTAGTAAAGCTGCATTTTTCGATGATTTCGTAATAAGGGACGAAATAAATTTGTAAAAATTACTTTTTTGTGTTTGATTTATCTATCTTTAAAATATCGGGACTACTTTCAATGTATTCCCTCTTGTTTCTTACACATTGACCCATTCTAATTTTCTACTGGTCAAAAGCGTGAACGCTGTGTGCGAAGAAACTTTGTCTTGATGCAGAATCAAACCATATTGACAGAGACTAGATATTTTTCTATCTCTCTTTCTAGCAATCAGTATTGATACAAAGTTTAAACTGAGAGAAAGAGTTTTTTAAAAAAATGATCAGAATATCGCGCAAACCAATCTCTTTGAAACATTTTTGGGTTTGAAAAAGGATTACAACACTGGAGTTTCCTCTATATTGCCCTGATTCAACATCAAGTGACTTTTTCCAAAAATAAAATCAAAGCTAAAAGAAACTCCTTTTGAGTCATCGGTGGCTGGTAAGAAGAAAAGTTAGTCACCATCACATCACTTATCAGAAAATAAATTGGAACATTTTCATAGTCGGTATAGCTATGCTGCTTTGATAGCCTGTGTCCACGCATAAAGATTTTTAAAAGAATCTTGTTCTAAAACTAAACTGAATAAAATACTGCGCCGAAGTATTTAGCAAAATTCGTAACAGAGCTACGAATTCCAGATTATTTACTACTTTGTGTGAGAGTATGGACTCAAACCGCCAACATCTTTTACTCAATACAGAAGTGTGATGGTTATCAAGAGGAAAGATTCTTGCACGCCTTTTCGAACCGAGGGAAGAAGTGATGCAGTTTGTACTAGAGCGAAAATCTGAACTAGTAGATAATTGGTAAAATGAGGAATGGTTGGCTAAGCTTGCGTACATAGCCGACATAACACATCAATTGAAAAGTCCCCGACCTGACACATAGATGGCGCTACTAGAATTAAATCCATATGTTTTTTAGTTAGCCCTAACCCTCAAAAGATGCGTGTATAAATTTGACAGCTGTCGGATCATTAGTTTGTGAATTATAGCATTTTGAGTGAAGCAACTTTTGTTATTGTGAAAAAAATGGATGAAAAGGAATTTCGCGTGTTGATAAAATATTGCTTTTTGAAGGGAAAAAATACAGTTGAAGCAAAAACTTGGCATGATGCCGAGTTTCCGGACACTGCCCCAGGAAAATCAACCATCAAGGATTGGTATGCTAAGTTTAGACGTGGTGAAATAAGCACCAAAGACAGTGAACGCAGTGGACGCCCAAAAGAGGCTGTTACCGACGAAAACATTAAAAAAATCCACAAAATGATTTTGAATGACCGTAAATTGAAATTGAATGAAATAGCAGACACTCTAAAGATATCAACTGAACGTGTACATCATATCATTCACGAATATTTCGGTATGAGAAAGCTCTGTGTAAAGTGGGTGCCGCGCGAGCTCACTTTTGACCAAAAACAACGACGAGTTGATGATTCGGAGCAGTGTTTGAAGATGATCAGGCGTAATAAACCCGAGTTTTTGCGTCGATATGTGACAATGGATGAAACATGGCTCCATCATTTCACTCCGAAGTCCAATCGATAGTCATCCGAGTGGACTGCACACTATGAACCCGCTCCAAAGCGTGGGAAAACGCAACAGTCGGCTGGCAAGGTGATGGCGTCTGTATTTTGGGATGCGCATGGAATAATTTTCATTGACTACCTTGAAAAAGGTAGGAGCATCAACAGCGACTATTACATAGTGTTATTGGACCGTTTGAAGGACGAAATCGCCGAAAAATGGCCGCATTTGAAGAAAAAGAAAGTGCTGCTTCACCAAGACAATGCACCGTGTCACAAGTCAGTGAAAACGATGGCAAAAATCTATGAATTGGGCTTCGAATTGCTTCCTCATCCACCGTATTCTCCAGATCTGGCCCCCAGCGACTATTTCCTGTTCTCAGATCTCAAAAGAATGCTCGCTGGGAAGAAATTTACGTCGAATGGAGAGGTGATCGCCGAAACTGAGGCCTATTTTGAAACAAAGGACAAATCGTACTACAAAAATGTTATCGAAAAGTTGGAGGGTCGCTATAATCAGCGTATCATCCTTGAAGGGAATTATGTTGAATAAAAAAAGCTAATTTTGCTTTAAAAAAATGTGTTTTACTATGGTGGGCCGGGGACTTTTCAATTGACCTGTTATTCGACCTTCTAAATGAACTTAATATGTCTTTTCAGGGACTTGTGCGAATGTATTATTACACTTAGAAAGAAAACGGAGGCGTTCAAAACGAAACTGGCTGTTTGGGATGGACGCATACGAAACAAAGAGGTAGATATGTTTCCACTTTTAGGAGAATTCTTGATTTCTGCTGACATCAATCGAAAATCATATTCAACCATAATTTAGGGGCATTAGCTGAAGAATTTAATCATTGTTCCCTTAAACTGAAGAACCACGTAAAGATTACATTTGGTTTAATAATCATTTTTTAGAAAACGTAAATGCATACGTACTTGATCTTTGTGACTGCTAAACACTGGTCGAATTGTCTTCTGATGTTACTCTAGTGTTCAAACAAAATTTCAATCAGTTCATTGGGAAACACAGATCTAGAGCAATCCTCTCAAAAGGAGCTCCTATGGATATGTTTTCCTTTCAGCTGGTTTTTTGGTCACCACATGCATGACAGTTTTTAAACCATTTCTGCTCATCAACGCTCACTTGATATTAGCAATATCTTTCTCTCTTATCTTTTACAAAGTTTTCCTTATACCAATATGTCATCCGGTAGGATTTTTATATCTTTCGGGACAGCACGCCTTGGCGTAGAACTTCCCCTGGATACGTTGGAGAATCGAAAGGAACTGTCGCAAGGGCCAGGTGTTTTGCGTCGCTAATCCTAACTTTAGAGAAAAAAATCACCCTAATGTTATAATTTTCGGTAAAATTTTAGATTATTAATTAAGCTGTTATATATATTTTAAAATCAACATTTTTTATGATCTTTTTCATTTAATTTATATAAAAATGTATATAAAGTACTTTGAGAAATAATTTTCAAAAGCGCTATTGAAATTATAGCGAAGTACTACTGTCAAAAGCATCAATTAACTTTAAAATTAATAAAAAGTATACAATAAAGACTATTTACTAGAAGTAACAAAACTTAATGTGAAGACTGATTGTGGTAATTCTCGAAACGCAAAATCCGGTTTTGTCCGCATCAGAATCACTGGAAATGTTCTTTGAAACCCTTTTTGAAAATTAATCCCACTCTCATCATTAATTGGATCTTCGATCATATGAGTATATTCTTCTGATAAACAACGCTTTCTCGCAATTTTAAACAGGGGTCAAGGCCTTCCAAAAAAAGGAAAGTAAACGAAATACATCCAAAAGCAACGTTAAGTCAAGCAGTACATATGGCACAGCTTAAGAATGAAATAAAAAATACGTAGCAAAAACCAATAAAAAAAACATTTGGTGAAAAACCAGAAACACGAATGTACATCACTTGAAAGTTTAAAAAGCCAAGTTTAGATTGTTTACATTATGCTTTCCTTCTAACCCCACAACTGTAGGTGAGCAAAATACTGAATTAAGACAGACTGTCATCAAACTGAAGGTCGAGATCTTAAAACTGTTATTCAGTTCAAAGTAATGATCACAAGGCGCGATCAAGAGATATTTTGAAAACGTTCCATCTTAGAATGCGAATATGCATCGTTCGGCCGTGAAAGATGATCGCTAGTGATGCGTCTACGGTACGTTCATCCCGAAAAGGAGAAAATTCTAAATAGTCCAATAATTATTTATTACTTGACTATATGCAGATGTTTTTGTCGTGTTTTTCGAGGGGGGGGGAATTCAATTTTCTTTGTAATAAGGGCTCCATAACTTGACATTTAATTTATACCTTTGCTGTTCGTTTGGAGACAAAAGGGTCTATGGACGTTGTAACAGATACTATTGCTTTATCACGAATATCGTCTTTTCTCTTACACTTTTGAATCTACCCACCCTCAGACAATGTTTTCTAATCTCGGGCAAGGTGTACAGCATAAACCGTTTGCATTTCCGTGAGATTCCCCTTTACGGTGTTGCACCCCTAAGTCAAATTTTTGGAGCCTTTACATCCATCTTGCAATTTGCCCTTCTGGGTCCTTGGACCATTTTAGGGCAGCATGGCCAATCGGAAAGGTAAATTATCGGCCTTCGAGAAAATAATGGAATTCCTTTACGTCTCTAAGGTATGGAGCCCTTTAACTGTAGTCAACAACTTTTTCGGTTTGCATGGTAATTTCTTTCCAAGGCTTTTACTGTAATAGACTATTGCTTGTTCTTCAATTGAAGACCTGCGGTAACACGATTCCAGTTTTTTTATTACTCATATCGGTATCGAGAATGATTTACTTGTTAAGCTGAAGATAAGTAAAATTTGGAGCCGGTGGGAATTTTAAGGAATTGAATGAAGCTTCAAATAATTGTGCAGTGGTCCTTTGCCTTGAAATCTTTAACAAAACGCCTACAATAAGAGTCCAAAGAAGCTTCGTTGACCAAGTTTTCTTGTCTTGACTATTTTACTACGTTGGTCTTGCGAGGATCCGTTCTAACACTTTTCTCCGATATAATATGCCTAAGCTAACAAACTACCCCACAAAAGAATCGGTATTTATTATTACTTAATTTCGAATTCGCATTCCTTGATCTTTGAAAAATTAATCGAATGTTGGATTAAATGTTCTTTAAGTTTGCGTCTAACAATTATGATATAATCTAAATGTACCAAACTTGCCTTGATTGACCGTCCTTGAAGAACAGTTTCCATTATTCTCTAGAAAGTGGTGAATGCACAAAGAGTACGACTTCAAATTACCACAAGTAGTAAAGTCTTTTAGGACGCCATTCATGTGTTACATTTCCTATTCAGTTTGTTGGCTGGTAATGATGTCAACAGACAAGCCGGATGCAATTCACTTTTCATAGAGACGCACCTGTAAATAATCCTTTCTTTGAAACAGATGTTGGATAATCAATCATTTTATAGCTTAGTAGTTGGAAATGCAAGATGGCCTCGAACTAAGCATTTCGAATAGGCTGAAAACGGTCCACCTCAGTTAATAATAATAATAAAAAAAACAGGCTAGAATCCTTGTATTATCTTTTAGAAAAAAGGTATCATTTCTCCTCTGGTATGATGCTAGTTTTTCTGCAGGTGAAATGTGATAACCATGATGCTGCAAAAAATCCAGTTTGAAGTGCAGATACCAGAACTATCTGCAACATATGCCCGATGTGTGAGAGCACTTGATCCACATTTAAAAATTGCATCTGGTTTTCCATGTATTTTCGCTTGATTACCGATCGCTGTTTTTAATTCGATGCCGAACTGTGTACAACATCAGTTTCTTCTCCCCAATTGCTCTGCTATATCAGACCCTATCAGAGTTACATTGCCTACCTCATCAGTTAACATTGAGCATAACTGACGGTTCCTTCAATGTAGAGTCTAAATTTCTCCGCAAAATGTTGAAACCCGGAATTTTTCTTTGAGGCATTCGCTTGAAAAGACAGCTTTCGCACAATACGACAGCCTGAAATTAGGTTTTCTGAATTTGGTGGCTTTTTTGACTGTAATGGAATGTCCTTCCCTATTACAATTCCAGCATCTAAGCTTCGCCTGACGATCAGGAGTGTTCAATTTTCTAAGTTACTCTAATTTCATAGTTTTTTCTCCCAATTCTGTTGCATGTAATGTTCTTCTGAAGTTTCAATCTCCAAAGCAACTGTTCTAAAGCGTTTTATATTCTTCGAGGTGGATCTAGCAACCTCAAACTTGATGACACCAAAAGGGTAGCTTTCTAACTTTTTGTTTCAATAAGCCTGGTTGCCTGCTGCTATAGCTAAGATAGGATTTAATTTGACCTCGAAGAACTGTTACAAGTTGGGTTGCTCTTGTCTGTTTATCCCAACCATTAGCTTAAGAAACGATATCCAATTGTGCTTTGAATACGGATCAAGAAGACTGTCCGTAATGAGAAGAGTTTAAAAATAGGAAGAAATGTAAGACTTTATGGCTCTAAAATTATATTAGCTATAAGGATTTCTAGAAATTTCAGCCATTTCTGGGAGTAATGGAAATCTGTCGTCTACTTTTTCTATCTTACCTTCAGTTTCTTCAATTTTATGTCAAAGGATATTTTTCATTTCATGTTGATTCTATTCTCTTTCTTAATTCTGCTTGAGTAGTTGTATTTTCTTTTTATCAGCTTTAATTTTTTGACTTTATTTCCGATTTTTATATCTGTTATTATGTCCATTGAGACTTTGAAGTGATCATCCATGTCTTTTTCTTGAGGGCGGATCTGCAGCATTCATTCTGGAACCCCAAAAGAAAAAGAATTCCCTTTTGACATCAAATGTTTCGTGGTTAATCGTTTTTCAAATGTTAGAAAATGTCTTCCCAATTAAAAAAACAGATTCTTTCCGAGTAAAACAAAATTTTATTCTAAAACTCTCTAGCAAACATAAAATATTTTTCTTTTTACAAAAAGCAATTAACACACACATATATAAATACATGATAGCATTAATGCAAAGTTCGTACAATCACAACCGTTCAATACTGCATCAAGGGCATATACTAACTCAGCATCAGGAACAAATATTAAAACTGCATACTCAAAAATTGTTCTAGAAATCTAGACATCCTATTCTCTCTTCTGTTGCCAAATATAGCAATATTTGGCGATCAAATTGTAGCCAAAATCACTCCTACTTATTGAGCATTACTGTCTTGTGTATCTTCAACTTCACTGTAAAATTATTTTCCTATCATATTAGTCGTTCTACAGGGAATGCAACAAAGTTCAAACCTTCATAATCTGTTTCTTTTCTATTGCATTTTTTCTTTTATTTTTAAAAAAGTTAATTAGTATTATTTCTTCTGTAACAAATTTTCCCCCTTTAGCTTTAATTTTGCTTCTTTACTTTGTTACTTAATTGTGAATCAATTATGAATTTTAAAAAAATTAAACATTCTTTTGTTTTAAAAGAAATAAAATTCCTCATGTTCCACAAAGTATAGTAATAAAGAGCTTACAGAAATAAATAAAGCCACTGTAACGTCGTGACCTCAGAATTTGTGGAATGGCTCGGTAGCGTGAAGGAATCAAGCAGCTTAAGTAAAATTATCTCTTTTATTTACAATTGTATGAGTTATACTCAAGTTACAAAGCGTTTTCGCCTTGTTACTCTTTGCATAATGTAACGAATTGGAAAATATCCCAAGCATTTAGTCACAAAAGGATAGAATTTATCAAAATCGCACTAGCAGAGGAATAATCGCCACCTCTAGCGCTCACTCATGTATAGTACCCCACTAGTCCAAGAAAAGACCGCATTTGTGTTTTAGTTGTGGGCTGAGGGAATCTTTTATTGCTTTTATTTTCAAATCGCTCGGGGATCTGCTCTCTGAACCGATTTTATGTCCTAGGAACAAAACTTACTTCTGCGCGAACCTACATTTTGACGTTTTCACTCTCAAACCCATCCTTTTTAACTTCTCTAGTGCAATATGTTTTACGTGTTCTTTCCAATTTGGTGGGGAAAAAATGTCAATATGAGGTCAGGCATACTGCTACAATCCTTCCGAAACCTGGGCTATCAATTTACAAAAATAATGGGGCGCGCTTCCTAACCCAAACATCATCTTTTTAGGTATGTAAGAGCCAAATGATGCAACAAATGCTTTAGGTGTAATGGGAATTTGAAAATACCCCTATGCCAAATCCATAACCGTAATGGTCGCACTTACCTTCACAATTTTTTTCAATGTTTGGTGGAAAGAACTCGGGTCACCTCGCTCAAGCGTCGATAGTCAACACACTGACGGGGTCTCTATATGGACTTTCCACTAAAATAAGGGGCGACGTAAAATTGGACTGGTCAATCTCGATTACACCTAAATCTAATAAACGCTTAATTTCCTTCGTTAGGATGTCAATTTGTCTCGGGGACATACGATAAGGTTTTATTTTAATTGGCTTTTTCTGTAATTAACTCAATATCCATTTGCATTAGATGAGTCGTCCCAAGATCAGGGGAAGATATTTCCTTATTTTTAGTAATCACCTTTTTTTAATTCGTCAGTTTGGTCAGGAGTTAATTTATCTTGCAATTGACTTTCCCTCAGTATTTTATGATAGTCGAATTTCGTGCATTGTTTATCTGGATACGGAATTTCAACATCTCCCTCTATTTCATCAGCGATATCTTCTGTGACAAGATTTACTAATTCCGGCCTCTTATGATACGGCTTTATTAAATTCACATGGTAGATGGTACTACGATCTCTTTTTCCGGGTAAATCTATCACGTAATTCGTCTCTGAAATTTTATTTATTACTTTACCCGGCCTTGTCCAATTCACATCCAGTTTATTCTGTTTAGAAGTAGCCAGGACCATTACTAAATCACCTTCCAAAACTTTTCGTTCAACTGTATTATAATCGTACCACACTTTTACTTTTTTGTTGACATTCTTTTGTTCTGGTCATCGCAAGATCTTGGCAACGTTTTAGTCTATTTATCAAGCGTATTATATACATCACTACCGGTTGACTCGTATTATTTTTATTAAACCATCTCTCATAAATTAAAGTTTGAGACGTTTTTAAATTCTTACCCATTACCAGCTCAGTGGAACTACCCCGTACTTTCGTGGGTTACCGTTTGCAGAGCTGATAACGCCACCCGTTGACCTGCATCACAAGTCTGGACGAATTCTTCAACATCTTTAGAAACATTCAGCTAAAAGAAATATCTCGAAATTCTGTCTTTGTTTTTGTCATGCACCCCACCCCTTCACCTCGTCTAGGCTCAGTCTGCTAATTTCGTGCCTGAATTTCAGGGATACGCACAATTGTCTAATTTCTTCTTCACGCTTAGTTCTCGTTATCCTAACTAATTTCCCCTTAAAAATCCCAAACTTTTTATCAACCTTACATTTTTTTTCTGCTCCACCTCAAATTCGGAACCATTCATATCAGCTAAAATTATTTCCTTTCATTTTTCAAACAGATGATTTTTTTTTTTTTTTTTTCTTCGGAGGGAGAAACGAGTTTTACAAGGGGGGTCAATTTGTCCCCGGGCGATTGTTTCCTTTCTGACCTTGGTGAAAGGTGTTATTCCCGCACTTCTCGTCGCTACCACGTTAATCAATTGTATGCCTTGTTCACTAGACTGGATAAGTTCCGCCGTCCGGTTGCCTAACAAATAGGGATCGTCACTGCGACCATCAGGTTTTATCGCGGCTTTGGTATAGAACTCTCCTTTTTTTTTTTTTTTAATTTTAATTTAAACCAGAAGTATGCAGTGACATACGTCATCTAAAAGGCTTTTCAGACAAACGTATTTCCCTAGGAGATCATTTTCTTTGATCCAACTACGTGCACAGACATCTGTGGATGATCCCGAGTCTCTCGAGCACACACGATCTAGGCCATTAATTTCCATTTTAACCTTGAATTTTTCAAATGGATCCTCATTTTCGGAGTTTGCATTTAAATTTGCTTTAGTTTTGGAACTATTTTTCTTCAGTCTTGAGCAAGATGGCTTTATATGACTTATTTCGTTGCAGTAATAGCATATAATCTGCCTCTTCTTTTCAAATTGTCTCTCCATTTCCCTCGGTTTCTCTCTTCTGAGAGCTTTCCTGGATTACTTCATCCTTACATAGATCCTTTCTTGGTGAAACAACGTGCTTATCTTTGCCACTAAAATAACTTTATTTATTATTATTTTCAAATGGCTGTTTATCAAAAGGTTCACTATACAATGTTTTCGTTGAATCTTGCTTTCTACGTACTTTTTTTTTTAACAGTCTCGAAATGATTTAATTTTCCAGCTAAAATCGTAGCTTCATTGAATTCATCCCATGAATCTATGAAATCGTCAACCAGCTCAATTGGGGCTCTCTTTTTCAATTGTTAGTTAACATTAGCTCCTTTAATCGACAAGATCGTTCACCTTCATCCCGGCGAACCAATTGTCCAGTTAGGACCTTAAGTCAAACGCTAAATCGGACCACAATGTACCTTGTCTTCGCTGATGGGATTCAAATCTATCTCTAAGAGCCACAGGTGTAAGTTGGAACCGATGTAAGAGTAAATTTTTTTATGTGGGGGTAATCATCGCCTTTCTGTGGCGGTTCTTTTTTCACTACCAACTCTACGATTTCCATCAGAAGTAATGAAATCAACTGTGAAAAACACCATTCCTCTGCTACCTTTTATTTTTTGGCTTGCCTCTAGAAAATTTCAAAAAATAAATTTATATCAGTATTCTTAGCATCAAATTTAGGCACCAAATCTTTTAAAATAACCCTTCTATTCACTCCCTGGACTTCTAAATTTTCCGACGATACGCTCATCCTATCTATGATATTAGCCAATCTCATTCGTTCGAGCTCAAATTCCCTAATTTGTCTACGCTCTTCCGTTTTTTTTTTTTTTTTTCTCTTGTTTTTCTTCCCTCCATCACTGCTTTAACTATTTTATCCTCATAAGATTCACTTTGAATAATTCTATACATAATTTCTACTTTTGTTAAAGTGTTTTGGACTTCTATGTCCAATTCCTTCGCTATTTCTATCATATCATCTTTTTTTAGCTTTAAAAGATAAGTCATAATGTATAAGTAAATACAATACTCAAATACCAAAAAAAAAGAACCCAACACGATACTAAAAATTCATTAAAATAATTACACCTTATTACAATCGAAATTTTAGAAATAAATATCCTACACAGTATGGCTGTATCCGTCAATTATAAATAAATATACTAGGAGTTAGCTACGCACGCAAAATAATAAACTTGCACAACTATCCGATTCATTTAGAAACAAAACACCTTTCTAGTCTCTTGGCAGAGAATGCAACAATTTTCTTAGCATATACATTAAATCTCTACAAAATTCTACACGGGAAAAAATATAACAATCAGCTGCCCCGAGAATAATCTCAAAGAAAAGACTCACCTCTCTGTCGCTAGAAGAAGATACTCCGGAGCTGATGCTCACTTCTCACTTTTGGAACATTCACAATACTTTTGCAGATCAACCACAGAATATAGTACCACTGAAGAAGGTTTGTAGAGCAATTACTCGAGATAGCACAGAAGATGACACTTTGTAAAGACACCACTGGAGATAGAAGATTTAAATTATTCTTTATATATTTGCTTAGTAAATACAGTCAACATAGGGCAGTGGATTCGGTCATCTATTCATTCAGATACTTATCCTACCTTCGCTGCCACCAATTTTATATTTTTACTTGGCTGTAATGTCGTGACACTAGAATTTGTGGATTGGTTCGGTAGCGTGAAGGAATCACACAACTTAAGTAAAATTACTTCTTTTATTTAAATTATATGAGTTATACTCAAGTTACAAAGCGTTTTCGCCTTATTACTCTTTGCACTATGTCACGGACAGACTATCACGAATAGGAAAATATCCCTATGCATTTAGTTATTAAGGGATATAATTTATCAAAATCATACGAGTAGAGGAATAGTCTCTATCGCTCACTCTTTGCGGGATCGCCTTCTCTCTTTCGCTCTCCTCGCCCCCTCTTTTGTTTTGCTCCATCCCTTTTAAATCCCAAGGTAGGGCTGACTCACGCCCCCTTTGCTTCATTTTCACTTCCAATTGGGCGGCCAATGACTTTCACAGACAACCTCAGTCTCTGACTCACACACCATTCGTTCTTATCGCACAATATCCAGTCTAACGCATGGGCACACAGATGCCACATGTCGGACGTCAAACGGATAGGCCCTAAATCCCCAAGTCATAGTTCACAATTCCTCACAGAGGTGGATCATTTCTGCACATTTGTGTAGCAGAGTCATGTGTTCATGAATGCACCAAAGTAGCTGACCCCAGGTGTGCCTCATTTATTGCCCGCTTTGGAGAAATAAACTTTTATTACGCGTTTTAATAGAGAGTAGGGAAATGAAAACCAAAGTTCAATACAAATGTCTTTGACGGGGATTTATCTACAGGCTTCGTTACAGATGTCTCTGAAGGGGTTATTTATTGGCTGCATAACACCACAAATAAGAAAATGTTTAAAATTTTTAATAAAGTTACGAAAGACAGCAAGACTTTCAATATTCTTAACGAGTTCATTAAAAAAAACAGTGGGGTCTCATGTGGAAAGACACTTTAAATGCATTTATGGCACTCGCGTATAATCTGCAGTGCCAAAGAATGTGTTCTACATCTTCATCGGCATCACAGAAAGCACAAAATGCACTGATCACTAAATGAAATTGAAACAAGTAACTGCTAAAATGTCCATGGTCAATTAAACTTCAGTTGTGAAGTTGAGTTGAAAAGTGCTAACACTTAGAAAAATACTTGGAAAAAATCTTTTTGTCCACTGCGCCTTGGATTAAGCAAGACATTCAGCATTCCAAACCAAAACTTTTCCCCCCTAGCGATATGTTGCCGGTTATATGCCGGAACAGACATCATTAAATCGATATCGCAACGTGTCACTTCTTTGGTCAATTGGTTCACTCTTTCATTACTGAGATTACCATTGTTTTAAGTCGGTTTCGGTGATTCAGTGTCGTGTTTAGTAATTGTTCATCGAAGTAAAATTGTCGTAACAAATCTACAAACTAAATTAACAAATTTAATAGAAAAAGATATACATGTCGAAACTCTAATGTGTTGAAGATCTCTGACAAAATCAGTACAAGCAGCGCCCTCTAACAAAGAGGGGGTTTAACCATTCTCTCCACTTAAACTTCGATGAAGCTTACCTTTAATCAAATCAAATTTCAAATATAACACATAATAAGATAATACAAACTAAATTCTACAAAATAAATCTCAAATCACACACGCTATCTATAATACTGAGTTATAAAATTGGAAAAAAAATTGTAAATTGAATGAAAGTTCAAAAAATAAGAATAGATTAAAGTTTTTAGCTAAATCCTGAGTTGGCTGGAATAGGTAATGGCACTAGTTTGTTGATGGCTTATCGTAGGACACCTAAAGTGGTCTTTATTTCAGCTACTATCACAAGGCCAATTCCAGGAAAAACCATTAGAATGTGGCCCATAGGCCAGGCTATGGGCTTGATATTGAAGTCCTTTAGTAACACATGCTGATTCATCCTCATGTTTGGACTCTGGGTATTTCCTTCGGAATGAATTTGTAGGTGATGCAGATACTCGATGTACCACCTGTTCCAGAACTTGTCTTGAAGACTCTGAATGAGTTTCCACCTGGAATGAAAGGATAAAGAATCTGAAGCAGTGTATAGTTCAGGAAAAGCTAAAATAGCGTTTCCAGTCAAAAAAAATGTCCCGGAGTTAAAAGGTTTAAAATCATTGAGATCTGAAGATAGAGGTGATAATGAATGGAAATTCAAAACTGCTTCGATTTGCGTTACTAGTGTAGTTAACTCTTCAAAGTTCTTGATAACTGATTTTGTTACTTTTAACAAAATATTTTTCATCGACTTTTTGTTTGCCGTCTAAATCCACCGAAATGAGGAGAGGCAGGTGGAATAAATTTCCATTGGATTTCTTCTTC
>BMAW01083363.1:1226089-1269250 GCA_019974015.1 Nephila pilipes
TGTTGTACTTCGTTAGAAACTACAATGAGAGAAATGTATTTCTTATATCTCTTTCAGTGTGGAAACAATTCATCTTGGTGTATTGAGAATTTCTAAAAAATACTTAAGTTAAATTGATATTCTAAATTGATATAAATATAAATATTGTACCACTAATCTCTTTCTTATAGCCCAAAGAGCTCAGGGAAACTCCTTAAGAAGAAAACAAATATAGTAAAACTTCTTAGAAGAATTCAAGATTTCTCTCTCGTATTTTTTGGGAATTATAGAGGTGTTAATTATAGTGTAGTCTTTGCTATTTCTGTTCTTCTACTACTACAAGACAGTTGCAAATATAATCGGAAGTTAAACGTAGCTATATAAAAGCCAGTGTTTGTAACACCCTGGATGAAGCTTCCTATTTCATGTTGTCCTGCACCCTTAATGCTTGAGTATAACAGTTATTACTTATGAACGATATTTTTCAAAGAGTATGAAACTAATATTTGTTTTCACGTATGATAGTAATCGAGATGCAAATATTGGCCTTCTTGTTGTTAATGAAGACTGAATAAAGCAGCAACATTCAGCATCAATTACTAGATTTCTGTTTTCTTGGCCGAAATTTTTGTGCTTAAACCTGGCTTCTGTAAAATGGATTCAGATTCTTTTCGTGAAGATACTTGTGACACTGTATTCGTAATTTTTTCTTCACGCAGAGTTTTTTGTAGTTTGAATTGCATTCAATCCAAATAATTTTGATGATTAGGCAAATTAGATGAAAATAAGAAGTGTAGATGGAATTGAATTAGGATTGTGATTTATAATCAAATTAAAAAAAAAGAATAAGAAAGGCTGACAGATGATAACGACAGGCTGATAGATCCCTTGTTAATCGGAGTGGTGAGTAGCAGTGGAGTTTTTTGGTTACAGCGCCAAAACGGGCTATGATACGCCAAACATTTGTTACAATTTATTAAAAGTATATCTTTTTAAAAATATGAAACAAACACAAAGGTGGAAATGAAAAGGTTAAAATTTCAAGTACGGCGTAAAGACCAATTTTATTTAAAAAAGCAAATAAGTTATGGTGGGATTTCGCCCCTTAAATCGGAATGAATTACGCAATTAGTCCTTTATAGTGAACTATATGTTGAGAAAGGACTCCCAGGATTTAGAAGTAATATAAGTCAGATCTACTGCATTCTTGAAGTGTCTCTCGGTGCAGAGTGAGTTGGTAAGCTAAGACTTAATTGTTTAGTGTACTCAGATGGGATTTAAAGAGTTAAAATTCAGAACTATCTTTACATGTTCACTATGAAGATAGTAAACCTCAATACCCTTTTTATGACGACTCATTGGTTATGACGTTGGAGACATCTCTTGGTGAAATTCATTATGTCTGTAGGTTTAAAAAATGAAAAAGCGGTCGTTATATGCTCATTTCTTATTTCCACGCATTCACTTTCTTCGCTCTTTCTTTTTCGCTGTACAATTTCTGCAGAAAAAACTTGTGGTAGAAAATTCACTCTAATGCACACTCTCAGAAATGTTGCTGATTAATTCTCTTATGTTTGAGGACATAGTGATTGGTTTAAATTACTCTTTGTTAGAGAAGCGCATAACTAAGTATTAATTTTGTCAGAGATCTTCCAGGCACAAAATTGTCGACATGTATACATTTTTCTAACAATTTGTTCGTTAATTGATTTAGTTCGTAGATTAGTTACGACGATTTGACTTCGATAAAGAAATTACTAAATGAACACTGAACCTAATTCGATTAACCCAAAAATTGGTGCATCGTCCAAAAAAAGAACACAACAGACATTAGAAATCAACGTCCTTCATAAGTGAACCAGATACTGAGCTTTTAATGGAAACTAGACTACACACCTGGATAGAAAAACGAAAAATGTCTGAAGGCCTTCAAAATTGAGGAAAATGTACAACAGCTTTCTTTTAACCATATTGATTCATAAAATTGAAGGAACGATCAAAAGCAGAAAGCAGAAACCGTTGATCAACGAGTATTCTTAAAACAATTAAGTGAAAAAGGAAGTAATATAATTCTTTAAACAGTGAAATTGAAAACTTAGTAACTACTAATACGATTTTTTGAAGTATGGAAGCTTCAGAAGAAATTTAGAAAAAATAATTATCTGGAAAATAAAACTTTCTACTCAAAATTTAGAGGAATGAATTTGAATTCCTAACTCCAAGTTAGAAAATGCAGTTTCAAGAAATATTCAATCAATTGATACTATTTTGAATATGTAAATATAAATTTAGCAAGTACATATTACTAATATTCAGGATGGATGAATTTTATATTTGTTGAAAGCCTATTCACAATAATGCAAAACTAAGCACAAGGTTGATAAACGATTTAATTATTTGAAATCATATTTAAAAGGTAATGCACTTTCATGTAATGGTTTACCATTTCTGATGAGAATTATGATATAGTTCTTGTTTTTACTGACCAAATATATTCGGAAATAAAAAATATATTTGCTTAATGCTCATTTGAGTGATATATTAAATTTAATGCCTGTTAAACACTAATGATATTGAGTTTACGAAATTTGTACAGTACCGAAACGCAGATACAAGCCTCGAAACTCGGGAATAAAGGAATCTTCTATTCAAATTTAGTGGCACCCATTTTTATGAAATTAATTCCTTCAGAATTTGTTTTTGCAATTTAATCTATATTCAATATGACGAGAGAATTTGATTTAAAGCTCTTTTACAGTTTCTCAATTGAAATTTGAAGAAAGATCATTTTAAAATTAATAGTCTAAGCATCGAGTCATCAATTCCTTCTCCCAGAAGAAGAATTAAAAATATATAAGTACCATTTCGTTAGACCATACATTTTGTTAGAAAAAAGAAAGATTCGTTTTAAATGTCTGTACAGCGATCCATTGACGCCAGGAAGTGGAAAATGTTTGTTTACAATAAAAAAATCAGTGAATCAGTACTTGTAACACGTTTAATGCCAGGATGGAAAAGAAATATAAGGAAAAAAAAAAAAAAAAAAAAAAAAGGAGGTGCTGTTTATATTTGAAACTTCATCACGCCGAGGTTGCTAAAGTTTTAAAATGATTTATGTTCTATTTGTGGGGAATCTCGCCATGTTTCCAGATGCTGATTCTATTCGAATAGCAGAAACCAATAGTGGTTAATCGCATCGACAGTGTTTAAAACATAAACAAGCAATGTTGCAGAACATGCGCAGTTTTAATTGATTACAAAAAATAGACCAGAAATTATAAATTGTTCTTGGATTCAGGTGCTCAAAGAGTTAATATTTTAAAGATTGTATCTGATAAATTTAATTTTCCTATTGTTAGAAAATAAAGCTTTCCATTTGCACATTTGGTGCCAAAGAAACCTGAAATGAAAAAAAAAAAAAAAAAATGTAGTTAAAATTAGATTAAAAAATTGAGATGATTCTAACATGTATTGAGATAGAAGGGACAGCATTCTAGCATATTTCGCCTAACTTTGCCAAAACCTGATAAAAACATTAATAAAAAAATTCAGATATTTAAGAAATGTTCAACTAATGATTGATACAGGTTAACAATAAACAAATTTCTATTCACTTTTTGTTGCATACTATTATAAGAAGGTCTAATTGGTCAGATTATACGACAAAATAAACATTTAGTTCGAAACGTTGTTTAAGTGGCCCTGTAGCGGACCTTTTCTACATGAGTGTCATTACAAATGAATCAAAATAGCAAAATAGAATTTGGGAATTTAGATAATTTCGGAATCGAAGGCGGAGGTTTCCAATGACAGAAGTAATGATGAAACATAATGTCTGAATTTGAGGCTGGGGTCGTACTAAAATAGGGTACAAAGTTAAATCTCTTTGGAACTAAATATAAAAACATTATAAGGAAATAAATGTAAGTTACAAGGAAAAGTTTTATGAAATTGAGAGATCACATTTTAAAACTGATCATTTTGTTGATGAATACAGATTCAATATCGCAGAAAACGTTCTAGTTGGTATGAAAATCGAGCATAATACATTTTATCTATCCTGCAGAGCCTTAATGCGTGCTGTTTAAAGTGTAATTCAAACATCGAAAATAAATCATTTTACACCCAATGAACGTGGTCATCATTTTCCGATCCATCCAGTTCAGGATGCTGAACTTTGAATAATCACACAGGGTGAAATAAATTCCAATTGGACAATAATTTGCTTTTAATTTTTTGCTTTTAGATATGCACAACACAGCAAACATTCATTATAATCATAATATCTCAAATATATATATATCAATTCACTGCATAAGATTCATTGTTAACATCTCTCTATCATTTCAATATAAGGTATATATATAAAATAAATTCTAAATCAATCACATATAAAGACAGATATATCAAAATAATTCTCTTTTAAAATATGTGCTTTTGATCAAAATTTCGAACAAACCCAATTGCATTTCCGGGCTGACAAAAATGGCATTTTTTGATAGAAATACATAAGCGAAGGGCTTCAC
The DNA here is from genome assembly GCA_019974015.1 of Nephila pilipes. NCBI lineage: Eukaryota > Metazoa > Arthropoda > Arachnida > Araneae > Nephilidae > Nephila > Nephila pilipes. The sequence goes on from BMAW01083363.1 coordinate 1,230,595, forward strand.
AAGTTTTTCTGAATGAAGATCAGGAACATATTTAGAAAACAAAAGTTTGATACCTTTTTTTATATGTGTGGAGTTTTTTGTTTTGGGTGAAATCCCGAGCCCGTTCCTTTGCAGATTACGATTAAGCATCATCTGAAAAATGCATAGATACATTTTCATTAACCTTTAAGCTATTAAACAACTCATTGTATGTGGATGATTTACTGGATAATCAACGTCGAATAAGCTTTGACAACATGTGAAGAAGTGAACTGATTTTAAGACGCCAGCGAGGATCATAAGTGGAAGAAACAACTTAAGAAATTTCTTGGAATATTAGTTGCGATCAAAATTTAAAGGAAATAAAGTATTTCTCGATATTACTTTCAAATTCTTAGCCCCAACGCGGTACCATTTCATTGTATTACATTCAGATGCTTCAAGAAGACATATGGTACTGTACATGTGCTCTACGAATAGAACTGGATGATGGACATATTATTTTTAGTTTTTTGGTATCGAAGGCTTAATAGCTGCGTTGAAAACTCTTTTGATCCCCAGACTGGAACTCATGGGCGCACTTTGTCCACCAAGAATAAGCCGTAAGGTAAACTGCTCTTGAACTCCCGATTAGTCAATTTTATTGGGCTGACTCGTCAATAACTGTTTTCCTACCTGGATCAAGAGGGGACTCGAACAGGTTTGATTTTGTGTCGTACTAGAAGCAACACGAGGCTATTGGCGATGGACCTTGTGGTACGGATCTCGGTCCGGCAGCGAGGACGATATCTGAGTCGGCACCCCCCTCTCCCTAGCTTCATACGAGAGAACTTTGGGCTGACAAGATTTAAGTGATACATCAGCCTCAGCTACACACGGCGGGTCTTTAGCCAAGGCTCGAACCGCACTGAACCAAAACCGCCGGCCACGGTCAATCATGACCACTAGGTTACCGCGGCATGGGGACTCGAATGACTACCAAAGTTTTTGTGAAAAATAGAATACAAAAAAATACAAGACAGGCAAAGAATGGCACCACTGTATAGAAGGATAATCCCGCTGATATAATAAGTTGGGGTTCATCCTTGAATGAACTCAAAAAATAATGATATATGATGGCACGGTTCTAAATGTGACAATGAAGCAAATTAGAATGGCCATAGCCTTAAACAACAGTCAAGAAACAAGAAATAAACATTGATAAACTGTAAGTTGAAGAAATCAGTTGTTTAGCAAATGCAATATGAAAAGAGCCTAATTGGAAATGGATTTGATCATAAGGTATTCCGACTGGTAGATCACTTATAATAAGTGTCTTTTTGTTTTAGTACTTCCTAATTGTTAAGTGAAACCAGAATTAAGGAAAACAGATTGCATAAGGGTACTCTGAATAAGAACTGAATTTATTGGAATTTTAGTAAAACATAATTAACTGAATTTCCAACTGAAATCACAGCATGAAAACAGGTACCTATTCCTAAAATTACAGAATTATCATCTTTAAACATATTTTGTGCAAAAAAATGTGTGAGTAGGAGGAGATTGAAACACATTCACCCTTTCTGAATTTCAAAACATCAAATGCTTTTACCAAAGGTTCAAATATTTTCACGGAACTAATTGTGGTATCTAAAATTTCCTTACATTCTGGAGTTACAGACTACATTATATTTAAAAGACAGTTGTATTTTCCCCACATCTAGTCAGGACCGAGTTAGAAAACTATTGAATAAGTGTAATACTTGCTTTCGAAGAAAAAAACCAAACAATAAATCAAAATGATGGAGTTTTGCCACAATACAAGTGTGTCAAGAGTGACAACAAGATCATATATTGCCATGTCTGTTTTTTTTTGCACAAAGGCTGTGCATTTTGAAGTTGTTTCTTGTTTAACAGAAACCTTCTTACGTCTACGACAGGTTATCGCAAGGACATCCAAACCGCTCATCATCTGAAGTGACAATGCGACAAATGTCAAGGTTACGAAAAACTTCAATAATTGGAATGAACTTTGTGAAGTTTGGTTTATATTAACACGTCGCACTAGAAGCAACACGAGGGCTATTGGTGACAGGACCTCGTAATTTTGAACCACGGTCAAGTGACGAGGACGACACCTGGCTAGCACCCTCTCCTAACATCCACCACACCAAGGGAGGACTTTGGGCCCCGAACGGATTTAACGTGCATCAGCCCCCGGCTACACGGCGGGTCTTTGGCAGCATGAACTTTGTAGAAAAATCCAGCAACTCAATTGATTTAGTAGAATTGTTTTTCTTCCCTCCATCACTGCTTTAACTATTTTATCCTCATAAGATTCACTTTGAATAATTCTATACATAATTTCTACTTTTGTTAAAGTGTTTTGGACTTCTATGTCCAATTCCTTCGCTATTTCTATCATATCATCTTTTTTTAGCTTTAAAAGATAAGTCATAATGTATAAGTAAATACAATACTCAAATACCAAAAAAAAAGAACCCAACACGATACTAAAAATTCATTAAAATAATTACACCTTATTACAATCGAAATTTTAGAAATAAATATCCTACACAGTATGGCTGTATCCGTCAATTATAAATAAATATACTAGGAGTTAGCTACGCACGCAAAATAATAAACTTGCACAACTATCCGATTCATTTAGAAACAAAACACCTTTCTAGTCTCTTGGCAGAGAATGCAACAATTTTCTTAGCATATACATTAAATCTCTACAAAATTCTACACGGGAAAAAATATAACAATCAGCTGCCCCGAGAATAATCTCAAAGAAAAGACTCACCTCTCTGTCGCTAGTAGAAGATACTCCGGAGCTGATGCTCACTTCTCACTTTTGGAACATTCACAATACTTTTGCAGATCAACCACAGAATATAGTACCACTGAAGAAGCACTATATAGATCAACAACTGAAGAAGGTTTGTAGAGCAATTACTCGAGATAGCACAGAAGATGACACTTTGTAAAGACACCACTGGAGATAGAAGATTTAAATTATTCTTTATATATTTGCTTAGTAAATACAGTCAACATAGGGCAGTGGATTCGGTCATCTATTCATTCAGATACTTATCCTACCTTCGCTGCCACCAATTTTATATTTTTACTTGGCTGTAATGTCGTGACACTAGAATTTGTGGATTGGTTCGGTAGCGTGAAGGAATCGCACAACTTAAGTAAAATTACTTCTTTTATTTAAATTATATGAGTTATACTCAAGTTACAAAGCGTTTTCGCCTTATTACTCTTTGCACTATGTCACGGACAGACTATCACGAATAGGAAAATATCCCTATGCATTTAGTTATTAAGGGATATAATTTATCAAAATCATACGAGTAGAGGAATAGTCTCTATCGCTCACTCTTTGCGGGATCGCTTTCTCTCTTTCGCTCTCCTCGCCCCCTCTTTTGTTTTGCTCCGTCCCTTTTAAATCCCAAGGTAGGGCTGACTCACGCCCCCTTTGCTTCATTTTCACTTCCAATTGGGCGGCCAATGACTTTCACAGACAACCTCAGTCTCTGACACACACACCATTCGTTCTTATCGCACAATATCCAGTCTAACGCATGGGCACACAGATGCCACATGTCGGACGTCAAACGGATAGGCCCTAAATCCCCAAGTCATAGTTCACAATTCCTCACAGAGGTGGATCATTTCTGCACATTTGTGTAGCAGAGTCATGTGTTCATGAATGCACCAAAGTAGCTGACCCCAGGTGTGCCTCATTTATTGCCCGCTTTGGAGAAATAAACTTTTATTACGCGTTTTAATAGAGAGTAGGGAAATGAAAACCAAAGTTCAATACAAATGTCTTTGACGGGGATTTATCTACAGGCTTCGTTACAGATGTCTCTGAAGGGGTTATTTATTGGCTGCATAACACCACAAATAAGAAAATGTTTAAAATTTTTAATAAAGTTACGAAAGACAGCAAGACTTTCAATATTCTTAACGAGTTCATTAAAAAAAACAGTGGGGTCTCATGTGGAAAGACACTTTAAATGCATTTATGGCACTCGCGTATAATCTGCAGTGCCAAAGAATGTGTTCTACATCTTCATCGGCATCACAGAAAGCACAAAATGCACTGATCACTAAATGAAATTGAAACAAGTAACTGCTAAAATGTCCATGGTCAATTAAACTTCAGTTGTGAAGTTGAGTTGAAAAGTGCTAACACTTAGAAAAATACTTGGAAAAAATCTTTTTGTCCACTGCGCCTTGGATTAAGCAAGAAATTCAGCATTCCAAACCAAAACTTTTCCCCCTAGCGATATGTTGCCGGTTATATGCCGGAACAGACATCATTAAATCGATATCGCAACGTGTCACTTCTTTGGTCAATTGGTTCACTCTTTCATTACTGAGATTACCATTGTTTTAAGTCGGTTTCGGTGATTCAGTGTCGTGTTGTTCGATTGTTCATCGAAGTAAAATTGTCGTAACAAATCTACAAACTAAATTAACAAATTTAATAGAAAAAGATATACATGTCGAAACTCTAATGTGTTGAAGATCTCTGACAAAATCAGCACAAGCAGCGCCCTCTAACAAAGAGGGGGTTTAACCATTCTCTCCACTTAAACTTCGATGAAGCTTACCTTTAATCAAATCAAATTTCAAATATAACACATAATAAGATAATACAAACTAAATTCTACAAAATAAATCTCAAATCACACACGCTATCTATAATACTGAGTTATAAAATTGGAAAAAAAATTGTAAATTGAATGAAAGTTCAAAAAATAAGAATAGATTAAAGTTTTTAGCTAAATCCTGTAACTACAGAGTTGGCTGGAATAGGTAATGGCACTAGTTTGTTGATGGCTTATCGTAGGACACCTAAAGTGGTCTTTATTTCAGCTACTATCACAAGGCCAATTCCAGGAAAAACCATTAGAATGTGGCCCATAGGCCAGGCTATGGGCTTGATATTGAAGTCCTTTAGTAACACATGCTGATTCATCCTCATGTTTGGACTCTGGGTATTTCCTTCGGAATGAATTTGTAGGTGATGCAGATACTCGATGTACCACCTGTTCCAGAACTTGTCTTGAAGACTCTGAATGAGTTTCCATCTGGAATGAAAGGATAAAGAATCTGAAGCAGTGTATAGTTCAGGAAAAGCTAAAATAGCGTTTCCAGTCAAAAAAAAATGTCCCGGAGTTAAAAGGTTTAAAATCATTGAGATCTGAAGATAGAGGTGATAATGAATGGAAATTCAAAACTGCTTCGATTTGCGTTACTAGTGTAGTTAACTCTTCAAAGTTCTTGATAACTGATTTTGTTACTTTTAACAAAATATTTTTCATCGACTTTTTGTTTGCCGTCTAAATCCACCGAAATGAGGAGAGGCAGGTGGAATAAATTTCCATTGGATTTCTTCTTCACTAAATCGTTCAATTGAGTTGGATTTACAAAGTCCATGCCGCCAAAGACCCGCCGTGTAGCCGGGGCTGATGCACGTTAAATCTGTTCGGGGCCCAAAGTCCTCCCGTTGGTGTGGTGTGGATGTTAGGAGAGGGGGTGCCAGCTCAGGTGTCGTCCTCGTCACTTGACCGTGGTTCAAAATTACGAGGTCCGTCACCAATAGCCCTCGTGTTGCTTCTAGTGCGACGTTAATATAAACTAAACTTACAAAGTTCATTCCAATTATTGAAGTTGTTTTTCGTAACCTTGACATTTGTCGCATTGTCACTTCAGATGTTGGGCGGTTTGGATGTCCTTGCGATAAATCATCGCAGACGTGCTAAGAAGGTTTCTGTTTAACAAGAAACAACTTCAAAATGCACAGCCTTTGTGCAAAAACAGATGAATATGGCAATATATGATCTTGTTGTCACTCTTGACACAATTCTGTATTGTGGCAAATCCCCCATCATTTGATTTATTGTTTGGTTTTTCTTTCGAAAGCAAGTATTACACTTATTCAATAGTTTTCTAACTCGGTCCTGACCAGATGGGGAAAATACAACTGTCTTTTTAAATATAATGTAGTCTGCACTCCAGAATGTAAGGAATTTTTGTGATAATGATCAATAATTAGTTCCGTGAAATGATGAACCTTTGGTAAAAGTATTTGATGTTTTTGAAATTCAGAAAGGGCGGAATGTGTTTCAATCTCCCTCCTACTCACAATATTTCATTTTTGCACAAAAATATGTTTAAAGATGATAATTTGCAATTTTTAGGAATAGGTGGCCCGTTTTCAAGGCGCTTTATTTCAGTTGGAAATTCAGTTAATTATACGTGTTTTACTAAAATTCCAATAGCCTGTTCTTATTCAGAGGCACTTATGCAATCTGTTTTCCTTAATTCTGGTTTCCCTTAACAATTAGAAGTAAACCTAAAACAAAAGACACTTATTATAATTAATCTACTAAATGTGGAATACCTTGCGATCAAATCATTTCCAGTTAGGCTCTTTTCATATTGCATTTACAACAACTGATTTCTTCAACTACAGTTTATTAATGTTTATTTCTGTTTCGACTGTTGCTTCTAAGGCTATGGGCCATTCTGTTTGCTTCATTGTCAAGCATTTAGAACCGTGCCACTATATATCATTATTTTTGAGTTCATTCAAGGATGAACCCCAACTTATTATATCAGCGGGATTATCCTTCTCTATACAGTGGTGCCATTCTTTGGGTTTGCTCAATCTTTGTATTTCTTGTATTCTATTTTTCACAAAAACCTTGTGTCTGTTCGAGTCCCCATGCCGCGGTAACCTAGTGGTCATGGTTTCGGACTCGTGGCCGGCGGTTTTGGTTCAGTGCGGGTTCGAGCTTTGGCCGCTAAAGACCCGCCGTGTAGCCGAGGCTGATGCACGTTAAATCTGTCGGGGCCCAAAGTTCTCTCGTGGCGGGGTATGGAAGTTAGGAGAGGGGGTGTCGTCCTCGTCGCTTGACCGAGATTCAAAATTACAAGGTCCATCGCCAATAGCCTTCGTGTTGCTTCTAGTACGACATTAATAAAATCAAACCTGTTCGAGTCCCCCTTGATCCAGAAACATGCTATTGACGAGTCAGCCCAATAAAATTGACTAATCGGGAGTTCAAGAGCAGTTTCAATTTTACGGCTTATTCTTGCGGACAAAAGTGCGCCCATGAGTTCCAGTCTGGGGATCAAAAGAGTTTTCAACGCAGCTATTAAGCTCTTCGATACTACAAAACTAAAAATAATATGTCCATCATCCAGTTCTATTCGTAGATACGTAACAGTACCATATGTCTTCTTTGAAGCATCTGAATGTAATACAATTAAATGGTAATCGCGTTTTGGGGCTAAGAATTTTGAAAGTAATATCGAGAAATACTTATTTCCTTTAAATTTTGGATTTCATCGCACCATTTATTCCAAGAAATTTCTTAAGTTGTTTCTCCAATTTCGAAGATCCCTGCTGGCGTCTTTAAAAATCAGTTCACTTTCTTCACATGTTGTCAAAGCTTATTCGACGTTGATTAGTCCTCATAGTAAATCATCCACATACAATGAGTGGTTTAATAGCTTAAAGGTTAACGAAAATGTATCTATGTATTTTTCAGATGATGCTTGATCGTATCTGCAAGAAGGAACGGGCTCGATTTCACTCCAAACAAAACTCTACACATATAAAAGGTATCAAACTTTTTGTTTTCTAAATATGTTCCTGGATCTTCATCTCAGAAAAAACTTGTGAAGTCCCTTTCGCTTTCATGTATTTCTATCATCAAAAATGCCATTTTTATATCAGCCTGAAATGCAATTGGGTTTGTTCGAAATTTGATCAAAAGAAGAAATATATTTGGTATAAATTAAAGTCCGATGTGTAAAGAATCATTTAATGATAACTGTCCCTTAGCATGTGACGAGATTCTTAACTTACTTGTAGCCTTATTAGTTCGTGTTGAAACTAACGATAGAGGGCACTAGGCGCCAGATGTGAAAAAGGAAAAAAAAAAAAAAGCTGTGGTTAGTTTTGAGTGCGAGAGAGAAGGGAGATGTTGAACAACGAACTATGTTAGAGAATTTGATATGCATGCGAATTAGGATATTTACTTATAATTAATGTTTGTTGTGTTGTGACATCTTAAAGTAAAATTAAAAGTAATTGATGTCATTCGATTGAATTTATTTGACTTTGTGTGGATTATTCAAAGTTCAGCATCCTGAACTGATGGATCGAAAAATGATGACCATCGTCTGACAGGTAGGAACTTTAGATTTATTCTTTGATATACGAATTACACTTTAAACAGCACGTATTACAGCTCTGTAGGATAGATAAAATGTATTATGCTTCTGATTTTCTACATCAACTAGAACGTTTTCTATGATATTTTCGAATCTGTATTCATCAAATAAGGAATGATCAGTTTTAAAATGTGATCTCAATTTCATAAAACTTTTCCTTGTAACTTGCTGATTATTTCCTTATAATGTTTTTATATTTAGTTCCCAAGGAGATTTAACTTTGTACCGCTTATTTTAGTACGAATTCCCAGCCTCAAATTCAGACATTGTGTTTTCATCATTACTTCGTCATTGGAAACCTCCGCCTCGATTCCGAAATTATCTAAATTCCCAAATTTACTAAGCTATTTTGGATTCATTTGTAATGACACTCATGGTGAAAAGGTCCTCGCTACAGGGCCACTTAAACAACGTTTCGACTGCAACTAAATGTTTATTTTGTCGTATAATTCGACCAGTTATAATAGTATGCAACAAAAAGAATAGAAATTTGTTTATTGTTAAATTCGTATCAATCGGCTAGTTGAACATTTCTTAAATATCTGAATTTTTTATTAATGTTTTTATCAGGTTTTGGCAAAGTTGTGGGCGAAATATGCTAGAATGCTGTCCCTTCTATCTCAATACATAAATTTGAATCATCTCAATTTTTTAATCTAATTTTAACTACATTTTTTTTTTCATTTCAGTTTCCTTGGCACCAAATGTGCAAATGGAAAAGCTTTATTTTCTAACAATAGGAAAATTAAATTTATCAGATACAATCTTTAAAACATAACTTCTTTGAGCACCTGAATCCAAGAACAATTTATAATTTCTGGTTCATTTTTGTCATCAATTAAAACTGCGCATGTTTGCAACATTGCTTGTTTGCGTTTTAAACACTGTCGATGCGACACCACTATTGGTTTCGCTATTCGGAATAGAATCGTTACTCCGATTTCGGAAACATGGCGAGATTCCCCACAAATAGAACATAAATCATTTTTAAAACTTTTAGCAACTCGGTGATGAAGTTTCAAACTCATAAAACAGCGCCCCCCCCCCGGGGGGGGTTTGTTCCTTAGTATTTCTTTTCCATCCTGGCATTAAACGTGTTACAAGATACTGATTCACGATTTTTATTGCAAAACAAACATTTTCCACTTCCTGGCGTCACTGATCGCTGTACAGACATTTAAAACGAATTTTCTTTTTCTAACAAAATGGTACTATGGTCTAACGAAATGGTACTTTATATATTTTTAATTCTTTCTTGTGGGAGAAGGAATTGATGACTCGATGCTTTGTGACTATTAATTTAAAATGATCTTTCTCAGTTTCAAATTTCGTAATTGAGAAACTGTAAAAGAGCTTTTAAATCAAATTCCTCGTCATATTGAATGCGATTAAATTGCAAAACAAATTCTGAAGGAATTAATTTCAATAAAATGGGTGCCAATAAATTTGAATAAGATTCCCCTTTTATTCCCGAGTTTTCGAGGCTTCGTATCTGCGTTTCGGCACTGTTATACAAATTTCGTAAACTCATAATATCATTAGTGTTTTAACAGGCATTAAATTTAACATATCACTCAAATGAGCATTAAGCAACATATTTTTATTTCCGAATATATCATTCAGTAAAACAAGAACTATATCATAATTCTCATCAGAAATGGTAAATCCGTTAATACATGAAAGTGCATTACCTTTTAAATATGATTTCAAATAATTAAATTTATCAACCTTGTGCTTAGTTTTGCATTATTGTGAATAGGGCTTTCAAATAAATTATAAAAATCTATCCATCCTGAATATTAGTAATATGCAATTTCGTTAAATTTATATTTACATATTCAAAATTATCAGTATCAATTGATTGAATATTTCTTGAAACTGCATTAACTTGGATAGAATTCAAATTCATTCTCTAAATTTTGGAGGAAAGTTTTGTTTTCCAGATAATTATTTTTTCTTAAATTTCTTCTGAAGCTTCCATACCTTCAAAAATCGTATTAGTAGTTAATAAGTTTTCAATTTCACTGTTTAAAGAATTCATATTACTTTCCTTTTCACTTAATTGTTCTAAGAATACCTCAAGCTGATCAACGGTTTCGCTTTCGCTTTTGATCGTTCCTTCAATTTTATGAATCAATATGGTTAAAATAGAATGTGCTGTTGTACATTTCTTCCTCAATTTTGGAAGGCCTTCAGACATTTTCGTTTTTCTATCCAGGTGTAATTCAGTTTCCATTAAAAGCTCACTTACCTGGTTCACTTATGAAGGACGTTGATTTCAATGTCTGTTGTGTTCTTTTTCGACGATGCACCAATTTTTTGGGTTGCCAATAATCGAATTGGAGGTTCAGTGTTCGTGTATTTAGTAATTCTTTATCGAAGTCAAATCGTCGTAACTAATCTACGAACTAAATCAATTAACGAACAAATTTAATAGAAAAATGTATACATGTCGACACTCTTGTGCCTTGGAGATCTCTGACAAAATTAATACTAGTTGCGCTCTCTAACAAAGAGTGGGTTTAACCAATCACTATGTCCTCAAACATAAGAGAAATTAATCTCAGCAACATTTCGAGAGTGTGCAGAATAGAGTGAATTTTCTACCACAAGTTTTTCTGCAGAAATTGTACAGCAAAAAAGAAAGAGCGAAGAAAGTGAATGCGTGGAAATAAGAAATGTGAGCATATAACGACCGCTTTTTCATTTTTTAACTCTACAGACATAATGAATTTCAATTAAGATGTCTCCAAGGTTACAAATCCAATTGAAGAGTCGTCATAAAAAGGGTAATATAGTTTACTATCTTCACAGAACATGCACGATAGTTTTCTCGAATCTCTTAACTCTCTTAAATCCCATCTTATAATTAAACAATTAAGTCTTAGCTTACCAACTCACTCGCACCGAGAGAGACACTTCATGAATGCAGCAGATTCGACTTATATTACTCTAACTTGGAGTCCTTTCTAACATAGTTCACTATAAAGGAATAATTACAGTAATTCATTCCGATTTAAGGGGCGAAATCCCCACCATAACTTATTTGCTTTTTTAAATAAAATTGGTCTTTTACGCCGTACTTGAAATTTTAACCTTTCACCTTTTCATCACCTTGTGTTTGTTTCATATTTTTAAAAAGATATACTTTTAATAAATTGTAACAAATGTTTGGCGTATCATAGCCTGCTTTGGCGCTTGCACCATAAAACTCCACTGCCACTCACTCACTCCGATTTACAAGGATCTATCAGCCTGTCGTTATCATCTGTCAGCCTTTCTTATTCTTTTTAATTTGATTATAAATCACAATCCCTAATTCAATTCATCACACTTCTTATTTTCATCTAATTTGCCTAATCACGTTTCATTTGATTGGAATTTTATGCAATTCAAACTACAAAAAATCCCCAAAGTTAGTGAAGAGAAAATTACGAATAGCCCTGCGTCACAAGCATTCTCACGAAAAGAATCTGGAATCCATTTTACAGCCAGGTTTAAGCACAAAATTTCGGCCAAGAAAACAGAAAATTCATCTAGTAATTGATGCTGGAATGTTGCCGTTTCTATTCAGTCTTCATTAACAACAAAGGAAGGCCAACATTTCCATCTCGATTACTATCATACGTGAAACAAATATTAGTTTCATACTCTTGAAAAATATCGTTCGCATAAGTAATAACTGTTATAGGTTTCCTACATTAAGGGTGTGACAAACATGAAATAGGAAGCTTCTCATCCAGGGTGTTACAAACACTGGCTTTTATATAGCTACGTTTAACTTCCAAGATTATTTAAGGTAACTAAGTCTATAGGTAGAAGAACAGAAATAGCAAAGACTACATCATAATTAACACCTCTATAATTCCCAAAAAATACGAGAGAGAAATCTTTGAATTCTTCTAAGAAGTCTACTATATTTGTTTTCTTTCTTAAGGAGTTTCCCTGAGCTCTTTAAGCATAATAAAGAGATTAGTGGTACAATACTTTATTTATATATCAATTTTAGAATATCAATTTTAACCCTTAAGTATTTTTAGAAATTCTCAATACACCAAGATGAATTGTTTCACACTTGAAAGAGACATAAGAAATACATTTCCTTCATTGTAGTTTACTATTAACAATAATGCCCAAAAACTTAATCGGAACCGACCTTAATGAACTGACCTCGATTCTTTATGTATTATCGTAGCCTCAAATTTCGAAGGATTTAACTCCAACTTATAAAGTTCTGAGCATTCAAAAATATAATCTAGGACCTTCTGAGATAGGGAACACATGTGTAATTCAAGTTCTTACGCTGATTATAAGAAGTAATCAACACAAGTAAACACTTAAATCTATACTGATCCTCACTTAAAAGGTAGAATCGCATTAAGTGGTAGTTCGATTTATTTATACAATGTCTTTCAAAACAATTACCTAAACAAGGAATTAAATTGATACATCGAATATATTTTCAATATGTGTCTCCGATAACTCATCACTTTTATTAATAAATATAGCTTTTGCTCTCTTTCAGATCCCTGGGAAAACACAAAGATTTTAACAAATATTAAACAAGGCCAGCAGAACAGAAAGCCAACCAACATTTATTTGTTATTCAATACAATTTCGGTGCCTTGCACAGACTTAAATTTTCTATCCCACAATCAGCTTCTGCCACAAAGGAAGGGACATCGTCATCTACATCATATACCAATTCAAAGACCAATGATTAAAATTATCCTCCATTTGAAAATCACGAGGGAACGATTTCTTCAATATAGATCAGCTGTATCCCTAAAAGATGAAGTATAATGACCAGGAGAAGCTTCGATGCCAGATATTTAAATTCTCATCACAAGATTTGTTTTTATTACATAAGTATAAACTTTCTTCCAGACATTTTGCTAAATATTATATCAAGAAAATATTTCCAAGTATTCAATTTACTCTCCGATAATGTAGTGGTCATGTCCGCGGCCGATGACTTTCGTCGAGTTGCGGGTTCGAACCTTGATGCCACTAAAGACCCACCGGACTGATGCACTTTAAATCTATCGGGATCCTAAGTCCTCACTTTGGCGTGGTGTGGAAGTAAGGAGAGGGATGCCAGTTCAAGTGATGTCCTCGTCACTTGACTGAGGTTCAAAATTACGAGGTCCGTCGCCAATAACCCTCGTGTTGCCTCCTGTGCGTCGTCAATAAAAACAAACCAAATTACTCTTTTGAAGTCTTAAACTGTAGGGTTGGTAATTTTTTCCTATAGAATTTATAATATTTCAGCCGGCATCAATACAAAGAAATTGGAAAAAACTTTCCAATTTGTTTTTTTAATGGTGTCGTCCTCGTCACTTGATTGAGGTTCAAAGTCGCCAATAGCCCTCGTGTAACTTAAATGCGACGTTAACAAAACCCAATCAATCAATCTTTTTTACTGTTAAAGAGATTTTTTTTTGTTTCAGAAACAATAAAAGCATAGTTTGGTTATGGAATTTTAATTTCAAAAGAAATCATTTTAGAATCAAACAGAGAATCATTCTCTGGATTACAACAAGCGCAGAAGTTCCTATCCTACAAACGTAACATCAATACAACTCGTTCCCAGCGTCGCACTAAAAGAAGGTTCATAATCCTCATTTATCATAAGCAACTGCCACTCACAGAACTTGCTCAGCTTAATGCTTCTAGAGTCAGTTAAAGATTAAAACACACTTTAGACTTGCTATTGGCTCATTCTGCCAAATAAGTCTCTTTTAGATTTAGAAAAAATATAATCTACTTTTCTAACACATAAATCAATATTAACGAAATGCTCAAAATAAGAAAAAGAAAAAAGTAAAATTTTTTTCTTTAAGAGAGGAATGTCAACAACTGCAGAGAGAATCCGAAAAATTGTAATCGCGATATTACGCACAATAGTCGCCTTAATAACATCAGATTTTGCATCCTGTACATATTTAGAAAGCCAGGAAGCTTGTCATTAAAACAGTAAGATTTTTTAATTAGAACAACACCATTACTTTCAAGATATAGAACCAGCTGCTGAGAAGCTCTCTTCGACTTATGCAAATTAAGTTGAACAAAACAGAGACAATCTCCTTAAAAATCTTCGCCATTATCAATTCGACCAGTCATTCGTACTCTCATAAACTATGACTACAGCAACTATAAGAAAAAGGTTTGTGTTTTTTAACTTCACTTTTTATTATACCTTATGCAATTTTCACAAGTGGTCGCTGTAGCCTAGTGGTCACGGTTTCGAATTCGTGGCCGGCGGTTTTTGTTCAGTCGCGGGATTCGAGCCTTGGCCGCTAAAGACCCGCGGTGTAGCCGGGGCTGATGCGCGTTAAATCTGTCGGGGCCCAAAGTCTTCCCGTTGGCGAGAAGTGGAAGTTAGGAGAGTGCCAGCTCAGATGTCGTCTTCGCCACTTGGCCGAGGTTCAAAATTACGAGGTCTGTCGCTAATAGCCATCGTGTTGCTTCTAGTGCGACATTAATAAAAACTAAAATAATTTACAAAAACTTGAACTTCAAGATTCTGGCAATCTCTGAACTCTTATGCTCTCCAGAGAAAAAGAGCAAGACAATTTATGTCTTCTGTCCATAGGTTTGTGAATATAACCGAGACATGAAAAACTTCAATTTATAACCACAAAATATCCAATATTGCACATATTCTACATCATTTTTAAAAATCATAAGACAATTTTTCCCCCGAACCTTCTCATGCACCTCAACAACATATCTAACATGTTGGAACAGCTTCAAAATAAAAGAACCCTATACTCATTCTAACATCCATCGGATTTTGTTTCCGAACAATATCTAATATTTCTAAATTTCTTATAACATTTGGTACATTTTTAATTAACAGTGCAGAATTTTTCCGTTTAAGAAAAATTGGCTTCAAAAACTGTGAATTTGCTTCAATAATTGTCAGCAATTTATTTCAATCTGCTTCACAGAAGCACAACTAAAAGAAATATACTTATCTTCACTGTCGCAGCGGCATCGCCGCACAATTTTTCAATCTAATTCAGTACATTTCCATTGCAAATTTCACGATACACGTTAATCTTTTCAAACTGCTTTATAACATTTCAACTCGTCCAATTCTTTCTTTGCATCTTCGCGCATCTGTTAGTTCATGCTGTGCATTGAAAGAAGGATAATTTCCACAGTATTCAAATACGATTCAAGGATGACGTAAAATACATCATCTTTATTATCCGCCATGATGACTTGAACCAAATGAACGATATTAAAACTTTTTTTTTTTTGTAAATGTGAAACTATTAAGAAAATAAAGAAAAGACGAAAAGTAATTCAATTTAATTTTTCAGGCTTTGGACTCAAATGCGTGGTAAAACAAGGATTTGAATGATCCAAACCATCCCCCTCAGCGATTATTTTATAATTAAAATAGGTAAAAAATCAAAAATTGAAAGGATAAAAAAACATTTCCAAAAAATTGCACACGAGAATTCATTAAGAATACGAAATAAAATAAAATATCTAAGAATAACAAGATCTATAAATTATAACTTGCTTAAATAAATTCTTCTCATAAATACAAATATTATTAATAAGCATAAAAAGGAACAAAATTAAAATTGTAGCGCGTGGCATGAATGCGTGGAATCTTTTGAATGAAGATTAGAAGGTAAAGGGATCATCGTTTTTTTTATTGGGTTCAATTCACAGCAGGCGAATATACATCACAACAATATTTATAAGGGATACATATAAGACATGTACACAACACGCAACATACATACTCACGCATGCCACGAAAGTACTAACTAGAGGTTGGGAAAAAAGTCTTATACCGGATAGCGCCATCTGTTGGTTTTTTTGGTTTGTTCTTAAAACCATAGGTTACAACCTCCCCCTCTGACCCCGAAGACGTCTCGACCAGAAGTCAGAGGTATTCTGTGAACCTTTGTGTATTTGAGCATTGGCAGGAGTGGGAGAGCTGGGTTTACTTATCCTGGCAGGTCTTCCTCTTTTACGCAAAGCTTTTACAGATGGAATTACATTTCCTTGAAAGGGTGTTAACGCTGAGGTGTGGTATACTCCTATTGATAACTGAAGATAATCTATGTTCGCTTCAGAATATGATACTGAGGACTTTCGTTCAACAATGACAAATGGTCCATCACAACGAGGCATAAATTTAGACGTAGCACCAGCATTCTTATGGCTTTTTGATTCGGTTTGGTAACTAGGACTAAATCTCCAAAAGTATATGAAGGAGCAGATCTCCTTTTCTGATCCGCAAACGACTTACGTTTGTCTTGCTGTTCTTGCAAGACCTCTTTGGCTTCAGATGTAAATTTTTCCAATTTTTTTAGATAAGGAGTCATTTCAACGACAAAGTTGTCATTATCAATAATTCCACGAAAATCGTTGTTAATGTCATTGATTAAGCGCAGTTCTTGGCCAAAATTGAGAAAAGCAGCAGTTTTTCCAGTTGAACTGCACTTAGAGATGTTGAGTGCGAAACGAATAGCAGGAAGTTTTTCTGACCAAGTATCAAGGCGGTTGTTTACAAAAATAGCAAGTCGAGATTTTAAATCTCTGTTTTTACGCTCTACAGAATTTGCCCGAGGGTGGTATACAGGGATCAAGGATTGATGAATGTCCAATAGATAACAAAGTTGCTGCATAACAGCGGACACAAACTGCGACCCGTTATCACTTATAATTCTTCGAGAAATACCATATCTCATGCAGACTTCTTTTGCAGTTGCTTCTTCCAATGCAAACAATTCAACCAATTTAGTGGTAACGTCTTCCACAGTATAGATCCACTTCTTTCCATGGCTATCAGGAAGAGGGCCAAACAAATCTATTGATAACGTCTCAAACCTTTGTAATGGAACTGGAGTTTGGAGTAAACCAGCAGGTTTCTGATTGGATGGCTTGTATCGCATGCATTCAATGCAATGTTTTACATGACTAGTTATGTACTTCCTCCTACCCTTCCTGTAATATCTCTTTGAAACTGTTAAATGTACCTTCCGCGCCGTAGTGGGGGCCGCGGTAGCCTAGTGGTCAAGGTCGTGGATAGCGGCTGGCGGTTTTCGTTCAGTCGCGGGTTCGATCCTTGGCCACCAAAGACCCGCCGTGTAGCCGGGGCTGATGCACGTTAAATCTGTTCGGGGCCCAAAGTCCTCCCGTTGGCGTGGTGTGGATGTTAGGAGAGGGGGGTGCCAGCTCAGGTGTCGTTCTCGTCACTTGACCGTGGTTCAAAATTACGAGGTCCGTCGCCAACAGCCCTCGTGTTGCTTCTAGTGCGACGTTAATAAAAACTAAACAATCCGCGCCGTAGTGACCTGCGGTGGGAGCATCGTGATGGAATTTAAGAATTTGATTTCTTTCATGTTCTGGAATGACCGTTGTGCTTCATCTGATTCAGAATCTTGAGCATATTTGTAGAGGACACCTCGATTCATTAAAAAACCTCTTTCTGTCCAATTTCTGTATTCTTCAGTCAGATTGACTGCTTCTACACTATCAAATATTTTCTTTTAAGTTTTCATCTTGTAATTGACTTTCTCTGATTTCATTAGGACTCCTAGTAGGAAAATCTATCGTAACAACAGTGGATTGGCTAAGAGTCACAGCGCATATCTCGCATGGGCTGTATCCATGGTGGCAGACAGGGCGAGAGATCATGTCAGCAACTACATTGCATTTACCGGGAACGTACTCAATACGGAGGTTGAACTTTTGGAGCAGCAAAGCCCAACGAGCAAGTCGTCCTGAAGGGGACTTTAGAGACATAAGCCCTTTTAAAGCTTGATAGTCTGTAGCAACGGTAACTTCTTGACTTTCAATGTAACATCTGAATTTACCTAAAGCCCAAACGATAGTAAGAGCTTCGCGTTCTGTTGTCGAATAGTTGCGCTCAGCACTTGTTAGATGTCGGCTTGCATACTCAACGGGACTTTGATCTTCATGGGTATTTCCTTGAAGGAGGAAAACACCAAGAGCGTATGCACTGGCATCAGAGCGTAAAACATAAGGTTTGTTTGGGTCGCACTGCCTGAGAACAGGTGGTGTCATCAGCAAAGTCTTTAAAGTGTTAAAAGAAGCTAGATCTGTTTTTGTCCAGCACCAGGAGGAGGACTTTTTAGTGAGGTTGCTTAGAGGTCTAGCCACTTCGGAAAAGTTCAGAACGAACCTCCTGTACCAGGAGCATGTTTGAAGAAAGGACTGAACTTGTTTTACAGTTTTGAGTTCAGGTATGCTTTGAATTGCGGCAGTTTTATCAGGATCTACTTGTAGACCTTCAGGGGTAATAAAATGTCCCAAGAATTTGACCTTTGAACATGCGAAGTTGCATTTCTCACGGTTAGCGGTCAGTTTGAATAAAGAAAGTCTTAGGAAAACGTCTTACAAATTTTCAAGTGCTCTTCGAAAGTCCCTGATAAAACTATAATATCATCAAGGTAAGATAGGATAAAAAACATCTTGCAAACCATTTCTGAACTTATCGATAAGTCGTTGGAAAGTCGTAGGTGCGTTCTTGAGTCCAAATGGCATTCTTATGAAGCGGTACGTCCCGAAAGGAGACGTGAAAGCTGTTTTGTCTCTGTCCGCAGCAGCTACATTCACCTGATGGTAGCCAGCTTTTAAGTTGATTGTAGACGTATACCGAGTATGCTTGGCATCATGCAGTAGATCATCAATTCGTGGTAGAGGATAAGAATCCGTCTTGGTGATGGTATCCAGTTTCCAATAATCGATACAAAATCGAATAGTGCCATCTGTCTTAGATATGAGCACAACAGGTGCTGCATATGGTGACTCACAACATTCCATTATGCCTTCATTTAAGAGTCTATCAATTTCATTCAGCATTGTTTCTTTTCGTGTGGGGGATACTCGATAAGGAGGCACAGAGACAGGCGGATGGTTCTGCGTATCAATGTAATGTTCGATGAAAGGAGTTGCTTCTTCCCCTAGATAGAAAACTATTTCTATACCAAAATAAGAGTTCGCTCAATTTCTTTTTCTGTATGGCAGTTAGATGTGTACCTTCATCTTCACGTAATTGATCAGGGTGATCTTTCAGTTCCAACTGCTATATGGAAGTCAGATGATTAATTTCTTCTGCATGTGAGAGATCAGGGTGATCTGTTCCTTTTACGGTTAACAGTGCAGCCGTTTGAGAAACATTCGATTTTACAGCATCACAGGACTCTTGAATCTGTTCTATGAAGTGAAATTGACGTTTGGGCTGGTCATCAAAGAACCAAGTTTTCCTTTTTACGTTAAGAACAATTCCAGATGATTCTAGAAAATCCATACCCGAAAGGGTGTTGTTCTTTTCCCTCGCAGGAATGGCAACAAGATTTAGTGCCAATGTACGACCTCCAAAACGAATCTTCATACAGGTGGTATTAACTTATCTCTCGATTTTGTTTCCATCTGCCAGAGACACTGTAAGAGACCCAGTTGTAAAGGTTGTTCCTTGTTTTTTCAAGATATGGTACAGTGTTTCATCAGCAATTAAATGTGTGTTGCGGCAATATCGGCGCAAGCAGTACCCATGACTACATTGATAGTCACTTCGAGGGTTGCCAGCTGCTTTGATGGACAAGATGCATATTGAAGAATCACACTACTGAAAGTTCCATGATTTCTCTTGTCTTTTCCTTTACAAGAAGGACATTTTGGTTTAATGACACCTGGTGTGCCATACCCATAGCATACAACTTCAGAGGGTTCTTCTTTTTTAACCTTATCAACTCTTAGAAAATGGGGTTTTCTGTCTTGAAGAGGTTGTTTGACAGGAAACATTTTCTTTTGATGGTATGATGGTGTGAATTTCCTCATACCAAAACGGACGTTTTAATAAGCATCAAGCTTTTCAACTAAGTCAAGCGGAGTGATCCAATCTGACCAGATGTCAATGAAATGTTCTTTAACCTCGGGTGGTATTTTCTTTTTAATCTGATCAGCATTGATAAGTTGTTTCAGTTTTTCAAAGTCATGGACATCAAGTTCCTCTAACCAGTCTTCAAAAAATCCAGAAATGTCGAAGAAGAAATCTCTCCACGTTTTATCGGGATCCTTCTTATATTGAACAAAGAGCTGACGGAATTTGTCTCCGTTAAATTTAAGCTTTCGTAGAAGCATTTCTTTAATTTTCTTATATTCTTGTGTTTCTTCAGGTTCTCGAACGAAGAGAGACGCAATATCGGATGGCAGGGTACCAATTAAGTAAGGGATCCATGAGGACTCAGGCAACTTCATGAATTTGGCCTGTCGTTCAAAGATATTGAAAAAAATTCCCAGTTCTTTTTTCGGATCAAATTTTGGCAACAGAGTGCTGAAATTATTTAACTCAAAGTTAGGGAGCTGGTTAATTCCTTGTGAATTTTCAGTTGAAGACTGGGCATCCAAGGCAGATTAAGCGCTGACATTCGAGCTGTAGTTGGAGTTTTTCTAACTCATATTTTTGTTGTTTTTCAACATTTTCTTTTTCAGCAGCTAAAACTTGTGCTTTTCGCAAATTTTTCTGCCTCTAACAACGCAGCTGCTTCTTTAGCAACACGTTCTTCCGTAATAACTTGCAACATACCCTTAACCAAAGGCTCATCATAATTGTCCGATTTACTAATGAGTTCTGTCAGTTGAATCACTTTAAAATTCTCTCCCACTACCAACCCAAGCTCTTCCGCTAGTGTCTTTAAATCTTTTTTTCGAGCGCGGCCTAAATATGCCATTGTGAAATGTTTTACACTATTAATTCTTTCCACTAATAATACACACCCAAAATTAGTTTTAAATAAAAATTAATTGATTGACCAATTGTTAAAATTAAACACCTTTTTAACTCAAATAAAATCAAATAACATATTTTACAAAGAAAATTTTCAATGTTTGAAAATATAATATTCATATGTAGAATAAAATTATAATTTATAATGTTATGTATAAAAGCACTTGTCTTAGGTTAAAACAATATTCAAGATCAAAAATATATATAGAAGTTACGAAATCAATTAGAGCATTTAATGAATAATAAATTTTACATACGTTTCCTGCAAATAGAATATTTTACTTATAAGAACACAGAAAAAAAAATCTCACATGAATGCAACTCAGTCAGAGAGAATATATATATTATACATATAGTGAAAACACTTTTCCATCTAATTTATATTCAAAATAAAAGTATACACTAGTCATTAAACCAAAACGAAAGTAACTAAGTACACAGAGGATGTTATGACTGCTTGACCTTTATTTGAGGGAAAATAAATTTCGCGAAAAGAAAAAAAAAAAAGCTTATTCTAGCAAAAGGAAAAGAAAACTAATAAAATAGTTTCAGTTCAAATAAAAATTACACATACATGTTCTATCGCAATGAACGATTGATCGATACGGTTTCAATTCGTTTCATTTAGAGAAGCTTATTTAACTCTTTATGATAACAGAATGTTTTCAGAATGGAATACCACACAGACTGCTAAGCATTGAAATAGTTTAGGTATTAAAACAATTATACGATAATGACGTATAGCATTGGGTACACTCAAACATATGATAATTTAAAACAAAAGATATACAAACATTCAAATAAAAGTTTCAATGCAGTTTCGTTTTAGAGATAATAATATTTAAGCAATGGATTGCTTGAAACACACAAATCAAGGAAAATATGTGAATATATGCATATATCTTTTTTTTATATATATATACAGTTCTAATTAAGAATAGTTGATTTTTTCAAAATCAAAATATACTTTCGATTCGAGATGAATCGTTAAAATTACAATTCTATTCATTAGATACAGAATTGTTAATTTTCTAAAACAAGGTATATTTTTGATTCGAGATGAATCATTACAACAATGATTTCGGAATAGAAAATATTGTCTTTTAGACAGCATCGATTCAAAGAATAGTTAAATTATATTATTTATGAATAAATTCAAAAGATTTAGGTGACCCATTCTAAATATGTTTCAAACTAATAAGCAAAAGTTACTTATCTAGGTAATCCGCCGCTGCCCCACGTTGGACGCCAATTTTGTAGCGCGTAGCATGAGTGCGTGAAATCTTTTGAATGAAGATTAGAAGGTGAAGGGATCATCGTTTTTTTATTGGGTTCAATTCACAGCAGGCGGATATACATCACAACAATATTTATAAGGGATACATATAAGTCATGTACATAACACGCAATTACATACATACTCACACATACCACAAAAGTACTAACTAACCTCTAGGTTAGGAAAAAAGTCTTATACCGGATAGCGCCATCTGTTATGGCGGCTAGCGCCATCTGTTGGTTTTACTACTTCTGAATAAAAGCTAATTTTCTTATTAACTTTTCAAAAACTCATTTTAAGTATTAGAATTATAAACCACAATTTAAAACCATCGGTTACAAAATCACATTACAAAAATTATCATCGTCTTCTCGAATACTATTACCAAAGCTGATTCTAAATTTCCTGCCTGATGTGACAAAAATTGTGAACACTTCTAAAATTATACTTTCTCTCTCTCTCACATACATATATATATATATATATATATAATAAAATTTCTGAAGATATTTTTAAAATTTATTTTGATTTAAAGAAATACATATTTCTTAAGTGTCATCTAAGTAAAATAACTAAATTTCAAAAATAAAAAATACTTTTCACACCATCTGTAGTCAATAAATGAAATTAAAAAATATTTGACGGAAAATTTCACGATATTTGTACGTAACCAATGTAAATGTAAAAAATTTTAAAGCACTCGTGAAATTCTTAAGAATTCCATAAAACTATTTATTCTATTTTATAATTATAATACTTAAAATAAGTTTTTGAAAAGTTAATAAGAAAATTAGCTTTTATGCAGTAATAATAAAATTTATTAAAATTAGTGAAAATATCTATATTACTCTTAAGCAAATTTTTATTACGAGAGATATAACTAAATATTAATTTTCTAAAAACTGATTTGTGGATATTGATCTTTTTTTTTCGGGGGGGGGGGGAGAGGGGGTCTTCGGTTATCAATTTTAATAACCAAAATTAAATTTAAACGTGTAAAATGCTAAAAATATATTTAAAGTGATGATTATTTAAAAGAGATGTGCCATCAAATAATTCATTATGAAGTAATAGGTATTGTTTACGCTCAAACGCTCCCCTACTGGCTGTACGATTTCGCGTCCTTTTTGAGCAATGCAAACCCAATATTAACTGTCCGACAAAGGAATTTTTTCTCTTCCATCCTCTTTTTGGAATGGGATTCCAACAAGCACCATTCCCGACAGGAAATCTCGAGGACAAAGATTCGACAGAAGTGCATTCAAATGTTTTGTCACAGGTGTGTGTGTTCGATATCGCTAAGGTCAATATTGATTTCATAAATGACTCAAATGTTTTTGGTTTGAATATTAAGTCTTCTAATTTTGTTCGCATGGATGTGCTTTACACTATTATCAGGCACTTGTATTAAATAGCTATGCGCACTTTACTTTTCAATGATAGTACATGGAGATGTCCGTCTTGCGTACATTTAATGAGTACTATCAGGCACAAGAACGATCATTTGTCACCTATTTCGAAATTCTTATATCTTTTGCGGCGATTATGGTGCAATGCCTTGTTCGCTTAGTTAGTAGCAAAAGCAATACCAGCTTGCCCTGCAGCAAGTTGAAGTTTGATCTTCAGATCACTAAGA
Source organism: Nephila pilipes (assembly GCA_019974015.1). Classification (NCBI taxonomy): domain Eukaryota; kingdom Metazoa; phylum Arthropoda; class Arachnida; order Araneae; family Nephilidae; genus Nephila; species Nephila pilipes. The sequence goes on from BMAW01083363.1 coordinate 1,254,523, forward strand.
TATTTCGAAACAAACTTTAATTGTCCATTGGGCAAGGGCTTCAGTCCAAGAGCTTTCTAGGAAAGAAAAAGTACCAATAGGACGTCGGAAATATAACATTTGAAAAGGACTAACACCTGTTGTTTGATTAAATACTATGCGATAAACCCATGATAGAAAAGGCATAAGCTTATTCCAATCCTTATGGTTTTCCCTCGTAACATGATTTATCATATTTAATTCACCATTCCGTCTTTCGACGAGCCATTAGATTGAGGGTGTCCTGGAACAGAAAACCTCGAGATAGGTCCTATTCTTTCAATAAATTCTTTTGTGAGGCTGGACGTAAAGTTAGTACTTTGATCTGCAGCAATTATTTTTGGAAAACGAGTTCTTGAAAATATTTGTAATAATGCATCATTCAAGTCAATTGTGCTGTTACATTCATTAAACATATGGCTCCAGACCATCGGATGCATCAATCAATTGCGCATAGTATACACTTGTATCCCTTACTACTAGGCTCCTCAATGGAGCCTATTCTATCAATATTTATGATTTGGAAAAGTTCATTGGGCCGCGATATAGGAGTTATGGGAATTTAATCAGACGATTTCTTTTTAGCTAGTAAGTGGCATGAAATACAAGCGTCGCAAAAATTATATACATACTTTTTCATGCTAGGCCAGAAAAATGAATATCTTAAAATTTCCTTTTTCCACAGGTGCCCACCTCATACACTAGAATTAGGGTTTCTGATTTCCCGGGTTTTTCCATTCCCGGGAAATCCCGGGAATGTAATTGTCGTTCCCGGGAATACATCAATATTTCAAAAAAATTTAAAAACAAGTTATTTTTAAGTAAAATCAATAATAATTATATAAAATAAGGATACATATAAATTCCAAAATTAATGCTTATTTATATAATGAGCTAAAAATACAAAAGATATATAGTAAATTTATTACTCATTTTTAAAATAGGATCTCAGAAAGCATAAGCAATTTATACTTTTATCACTCAGCCTAGTTCTAAGCTTTGTGACGAACAATCCGGCAGCAGAAAATGCCCTCTCTGCTTCAACTGACGTTGGAGGAATAGTTTTTAAGGCCTCACATAGTTTTATAATGTTTGTTGAAGGATTTTCAGTCGAGTCGAACAGTTGCATCTCTTGTTTCATGATTTTGTTGAAACTAGTACTTTTTCTAGTTGAACAATATAAAACTTTTGTTTTAGAGTAAATTGCTTTCTCTAATTTTTCATCCAACGTTAGAGGTTTTTCTTTCAAAATCTCCATGCTCTCTTCTGAGTGCGAAGAGTTGCACATTGATTCCTCTTCTTCGCAGAAAAGCCTTATCCCTATCATTTGGGCTTGTCTAACCAAACAAGTTTTACCAGGCAATCTCGAAATATCGACAGTAACTGCAGTTGCTTCGTATTTTCTCCCAAAATTCAGGTATTGCATTAATCCTATTAAATTAATGTTGCGTCTCTCATTAATTCTTTGGATTAGAGAATTTTTCATATTTTTCGCAAATTCTGAATTTTGTTCGTTAAATTCCCCAATAACGAAAGAAAATACACCTTCTGCAGTTAGCAAAGTTGCATTTCGACTGCATAATTTTCCTAAGCCAATTTTTACTGGCTTTAAGCCGGCTACAATTGTAGACACTGTTTCAAAATCTACATTGGCCATCATTTGTTCTTCTTTAATGTCAATTAAGGCTTTTAAAATTGTTGACTTTATTTCTAAAAATCTTTCAAGCATTGCCAACAAACTATTCCAGCGTGTTTTGGTATCCAAACAAACCATCTTTTCACAGCCAAACTCTTCTGTAACATATTTTTGTAAAATATCATTCTTGAGAGGTGATTTTCTGAATAATTTTACTACATTTCTAATCTTTTTTATAGATTCATTTATGTTAGTTATAGAATTTTTTTCTGCATAAGTGATATGAAACGAAGCATCTGTTCCTACACCGCTTTCAAATTCTAAATCTAATGCTTTGTCTAAATCTTCAATTAGCTCTTCACTTTCATCATTGTTTTCTTCTTCATGCGATTTATCTTCTATTTCAACAATGTTTTCTCCCAAATCTATTTGTTTATTATAAAGCACATCACACACGGCTAGGTGTATGGCGTGTGCATAGCACAGGTGATTCTCACAACTCATTATTTTTCCGAACTTAACCATCATACTAGCACCATCAGTAACACACGCAACTATGTGCTTTTCTGTTATGATTCCGAATTCCTTTAGTTTAGTCTCAACAGCTTTAACACAATTTTCTGCTGAAAAGGATCCCCTAATTCTTAACATTCCTAAATTAAAGATTTCACCCTCATTGAAGTGAACGTTTATGTTCAAATATCGTCTATTTTTAAGCGATGTAAACTCATCGAGCGTCAAGCTACAACGAAGTCCAGCGTTTAACTTTGATGAAATTTCATTAGTAACCCGAGCTTTAATCACATTATACTGTTTATATACAAGCTTCATGACATCACTAGGGTTTGGAGGAAAGGAATAACCTTTATCATGTAAGGACTTCCTAATAAAGTTACTTTTTGTTATTGCATTTACCGTGAATCCATCTACACAAACAAGTTTACTTACAATTTCCTCTAGCGTTTCTTTTTTTTCTTTAAGAAAATATGATAATAAGGGGTTTTTTTGTTCAGAAGTAATTCTGATATCATTATAACTATCAATTTTTCTCTTATTAATTTCAGTATTTTCTAATCCTGACGAAACAGATTGAGTTGCTTTTGATATATTATGCCGAATTTGTAAATGCCGAAGCAAACCACTTGTAGACCAACCTCTTCACTTCAAAATACTACTACATTTCATGCATTTTGCACTTTCTTCATTTTTATTTTTTATGAAATACTGCTAAACAAAGGACTTCGGAATTGAGACAGACATATTTCAAATGGTTATATTTATATTTTATATCTGAAAGAAATATATAAATTGTAAGAAAAATAAGTAGATCCCAAATATTTGTATGTGTTACATTAACAGAACAATTAATTAATACAATAATTAAAATTTTTAAGTTCAGAACAAAATTTGAAACAATATTTTTTTGTTTCGATTCTATTAAATTTATATATATACAGTCAGACCTCCATTTTACAAATCTCTCTATACTGCAAATTTTTTCCAGGAACCTAGTACAGAATAATATTGAAAGATGAATCTCTATTTAACGAATTTTCCACATAATGAACTTTTCTTCTGGTTTTAGCAACTTCGTTAAATAGAGGTCCGACTGTATATATATATATACTAAAGGCTATAATACTAAATATTATATATATACTGAACTATATATTATATACTAAAATGCTACAAATCAAAAGAAGAAGTTAATCAAATATAGACGTATAAAAAGACTGTATGTCAAAAGTTAAATATACATATCTTTAATTAGTTCCGGTTTTTGTTCTGGAAAAACCGTTTCTTTCCTTAAGTTTTCGATTCAGCCTCGACTGATTAATTTTCAGATTTTTAAACGTTTGTATTTGTATTAAAAAAGGTGTATGTAATATAAGTATCAAGAAATCTGATAAAGGTTTAGAAGAGTAAATGGTGTATCAAATATATTTTCATCCATGCTCCCTGCAAAATTAATATAATTTTGTGAAGCAAACAGAAACTTTAAAATCTGCCTTTGTACTGTAATAAAATTCCCTATATATTTTAATAAGTAATTTTCAAAGGCAGTTTGTAACAAAATCTACAGAAAGAAGTATTTCGAAGGAATAAATAATCATTCTGAAGAAAGAAATTATTAAAAATTCGAATACAAAAGAATTTGCTTCGTTTATAATAAATAAACATCACACTATTATTATTTTGCAGTTGCTGTTTCTGTCTCGATTTTTTATTTTCAACTTTATCATATACACAGAGGAAAAAATCTTTTTCCAAATTAAAAGTTGTATATTTTTTTTAATGAAACTTATCACTTTTTGCACTAAAAGCAGAAATTGGTAATGGCATGGGAAAATGTTACAATTAAAGATTTTGTAAATTAAAAATCTCGGGAAAAAAAATTCACATTTGAAAAATAATTACTAAAATTAACCTTCCTTCATTGACTCGCATGCTTTTGAAATTTAACCAGTCAAAGCTGAATCAATTATTTCTCTAATGTTTCTACTAAGAGATAAATATTAATAAATACTTGAAAACTCATTTGCTGCTGAAGTGCCGATTATGTACGTTAAAAATATTAATTATTGTATTTAAGATATTTAATTTGTATAGCCGATTTCTTGTTTATGGAAGTGCCATATTATTGTTACATAAATAAAAATAAATAATAATATAAGAATCTCACACGAAAGCTAGGGTTAGAAAAGTAATAAATAAGAAATATTGCGAGATACCTTATAAAAATATTCTCCCCCAAACAATTTGAGGGTTCATTCGCTTTTTCAAATTGCTGATGCAATTAAATAGCTCTTAATAAACACAAGTATCCGAAAAAAAAAATTAAAAAAAGATTAAATAAATAATAGTTTTAAGTATTAGTACTTACGTTATCCTCATAAATCAAGATCTTGGAACTTCGATCAGATTTTGCTGGTTGGCTACGAAATGCGATTGCTTTAAAAACCCGACACTTCTTGTTAACTAAGCTCGATACACAGATAGACAGGAGTTTATCTGGACAGATACTCCTTCCCAAGGCTAGCTGGAAAAATTCTCACCAATCCAGCGTAAGCGTTAATCTTTCTTTCTCATATTACACCCCACAGTTGGGGTGACGAACATTCCTTCATCCAGGATGTTCGGGGTGAACGATCGCAAATTGTCATAGTAGGGTCAGCTAACGATGTCCAAGGTTGAAATCTACAGTCAAGTCAAAAATAGCTACCTCGTAGAGAATTGAAGCTCCGTGCGATTCCCGGGAACGAAGTATAATTCCCGGGAATAGAAAAAGTACAGAAATCTTATGATTTCCCGGGAACCCGGGAAAGAAACCCTAACTAGAATGTGCTAATTCTAACAACTGCGATCACAAGGAACAACAAACTTGCAGACAGGTTCATCATAAATCTTTATGATATACATTAATTTATTCTCAATTACTAAACCATTTGAAAAAAATTTGGCATTTTCCCAACATTTGGGTAGACTATCATCATTTTTTTTTGGTTCAAACTGAAATTTATTTGAATCCGAAACTAAATCATAGTTGACACTTATCATTATCTATGTTAGCACTAGTTAAATTACTTACAGAATCAATGGTGGAATGCATAGTGTCCTTTGAGCAATACCAGAGTTCATATTAACTGTTATTGCCTCAACATGGTTGAAAGAAATATACTTATGAGATAATCGGATTTCGTCAACACTTAAGATTATTTAGATAACTCAAAACATTATAAGCACTCAAACTTAATACAGTATCATGCACTAAATTGTCTACCATTTCATACTTGAGGGTAACAGATGTATCAAAATTTATAATTACTAAATTCACATTTATTAAAGTTGCAGTGACCATATGCCCAAAAACAGATTTTAAAATGATCCTTCCGCACGGATTCTAATAGTGTTCAAGAACCGTACTGGTTTTCATTATAGATAATTGGGTTGCAGTATCCACAAAACCACACAAAATATCTATTGATATATAAGCTGCCAATGAATGATTTTCCTTTTTATTATCCTGTTCATTAATTTCCGAGTACATAATAAATTTTGTAAAAGTACATAATAAAGTATTTTGATTCCTATGATGACATATTTCGCAATTCAGTTTATTTTTACATTCTCTAGCTAAGTTCTTGCCACTAAAACAAATAAAGCACCTACCCGGGCTTTTTAGTTTTTCCCTTCACAAATGTTTCTGTACAGAACATTCCGATGAATCATTGGCAAAATAAACAACTCTTGGAAACAAAAACAACTGCCATGGTGAACGTGGCGCGTACGACCGTTGTTTAGTTTCATTCCCTTCTGATAACGATTTAAATCTTTTCGTGATTATTTGGTATGACTATAATTATATTTTAGATCACAAACTGGTGATATATCATCAAAATTAAACATAGTTATCAGCTCTTTCACGCCATTTTATTTCATTTCTGTGAATAACCAAAAATTTATAAACATCAAAACATGACTGATCATTGTTTTTACGAGTGTATTCTAATACTAAATTGTTTAGAATAACTTTGTATGCTACAGGGATATCTAATACATTATTATATGATTCTGGTTTCACATTAATAGACGATAAGCTGCGAATTTGTATCTCAAATGTATCAAAAAATTTCCTTTTATCTAAAAGTATCCTTAAATTGTGAAACAGAGGACAGTTAAAGAAATTTTTGCAAATGTGTATTTATAATGATGTCAGCAGACAGACTTATGGCTGAGTGATGATTTACAGCAGAGTCTAATTTGCATCAGAAATTGAAAAATCTGTCTCACTAGCGGCAAATCCACCAAAGTATGTTTTAAAATAATTAAACTTCTCTACTTTCAGGAGTGAACTATTGCGACCTTAAACGCGTTCCAAAAACTAATCCATTGACTAATGTCACCGTAAATTTTGAAACTTCTAATTGTGGAAACTTCAATAGTTTTAAAATCTGTATTGTTTTTATATAATTTCCTGTCTATTGTTTAAATACCTATTTATACTTGATTTCGATAAAGTTATTTTATCTTCATACATCGTGTTGTTTTCGATTTCGGTTTGTAATATTATTTCAACATCTTGTAAATTTTCAATTTCTTCATCAAGCTAGTGAAACTCTTTCCTATGATTAAAGTTAAAGAATCTTCAAGTACATTTAAATTGTCAACAATTTTCATATCTTTTTCGGCTTTGTTTATGGTATTTGTTAAAGAGGTTCTCAAATAACCCTTTTTCTTAGTTAAAAGTTTTATTTTTTCCATATTTAAATAACAAAAATGCCTACCTTGAGCAGTCTTCGTATATTTTCGCGGTATACATTCATCCAAAGCAGAAATTCACTTAGCTTTTTCAAGAGTTTCTATTTACTAATATGCTCGTAAAGACACCAGAACACTTCACGGCGCCATTTTCTTTACTAGTAGCATGTTATCACGAACATTCACTTTTTTAAAATCCTCTTTTATTATTGGACGATACTTTATACACATTTAAAACACAAAGATAACATAAAATGGTCTTCAGGAGCTTACTGCTCATCGTTACGTCTCACGCCTTCGAGGTTTGGTCTTTATCTGACCTAGGCGCTGACGTGTTCTATACAACTAGAGGGCGCCAGTGCCTCACATGATCCTATATTCACGGAGTTTTGGAACTGTTACGGAAACGGAAGTAAGGGGGGAAAAATTGTGTACCTCAAAATATTACTAGTATGTGTAGTAGTAGTAAGGCAGTAGCTTCATAAGAATTGAACAAAAATAACTATGATGAATATTAAAAAATTGAAAGAAATTATAATTGTAGTTCATTCTTGGATAAGTTATTGAATCTAGAACCAGTAAAGAGTTAAAATATTAAAGTTGAAGTATGAAGGTTATATGATGAAACTGAAATTGCAATTCGGAAGTACAAAAGATTTGTTTGATCAATTATTATGCCTGTGTTTTAAAATCTTTTTCAGAAGAGTTAGTTCTAGAATTTAACCAAACGAAAAATTAAAAGAAATATGCGACAGGTTTATTAAATTTTATTAAAAATAAAGTACGAGTAGAATGTCGAGAAGCGTCTAATGTGTTGACGCAAGAGGAAAAAATACCTTTCCCTCCCCGTTTTGATCAAGTAAAATTCTGAAATAAAAATTCTTTTCAATTGTATTCTCAACTGCTAGTGTAAATGGTGTTGATAATGGTGGTACATGTATCTTTAGCGATAAGTTTCACAGCTCACTTTCTTGTGATAAAAATAGGGTTACCAACTTTGTTTACAAGAAGAAAGAGCACTTATCAGCCAATCTGCATTTTATTTTCAAAAAATATTATATCATGAAAAAAAAAAAAAAAATAGAATTTTAAATATTTGACCAATACAATACATTTTTGGAAGAAACATGAAATATAGCTTTGAAGAAACTAAAATAAAAATTTTAAAAATAATCAAAATGTATATTTTAAACATTTCTGCTTTGTTCTTTATTTTAAACAGAATCATGCTTAATGCTAAAGATGTTCTCAACATTGGCATTATGAGCTGAAAATGCAAAGAATAATGCAATCTCTGAAAATTCTGAAAGCTGTGTCTCATTTCTTTTAGGAAAATATTTAACCCATTTTAAATCAGATGAAAGAGTTAAAAATTCAGCATAGTATTCCATTTGTTGAAGAAAATTATTTAAATTTAGTGACTGATCGAATAATAAAGAGTCATCAAGTTATGGTACTCTTTCGTTTAAGAATGCAAAACAATGTTCAATATCTTCCCCCCATATCCCAAGAGGTGTACTTTCTTTTAACATCCAATCAAAATTTTCAAATTCTTTAAAAGGAGTTGTCCTTTCGTTCAGATATAAATTTCTCCATTCAAAAGTATTAAACTCTTGTTTCATAATTGAGAACTTCTTGAATTATCTCCGTTACTTTTTATACTTTGCTTCAATGTCAATGTGGCAAAATATTTTACTCCTTTCTTTTAGTTAAACTGTTTAAAACTGAATGTAGAATTTTTGTTCTTTCCGAGATACAGTTTTCACTTACCCCTGTCTTTATAAACATTCAAATCAATTAAAAAATATCATAATCAACATAGGGATGTGTTCCTTTTTTTAAAAAAATGATCTAAAAGCTGTATATATTTTCAGGATTCTGTCAATAGTGGGAAATACAGATAACCATTTTGTTTTGAGTGAAATAGCACCTTTTTGTTTTCGATTTTGACAAAATTACAAAACTGTTTCAATGCTTCGATTCTTACAGTTTAAAACGAAAAATAATTAAGATTCAAGACTTAATGTCTATGCCAGTCCAATTAGAGCATGTTGCACACAATTATTCTACGCTCGAGCAACCAATACCTATGATGTTTTTTTTTCCCCAGTGTATTGTTTAAATGCTGGAATATGTTATATTTTCTTTCACAATTTATATCGCTAATGTTGGTGTTGCAGCTTCTCTCCCCCCCCCCTCCTCAAATGCTATGCATTTTGCTTCTAGATTTTTTTTTCTCTTGATGCTATTATTAGAACACGAGATATAATTTCAGTTTTATCTCGTTTTTGTAAGTTTATAGGGCAAGCCTTAATTATTATCAAAATACTGAATTAAAGTAGAGAAAAAGTTTTACTGCGTCAAAGTCAAATTCGATCCATCAGTACGCATTTCAATATATGGAACAATTCTTAACGCTTCCAAAGTCATCTGCGAAGAATTAGGTGCAATAACAATGTTGGCCTTTGTACGAGCAGGTGAAATTTTTAACGCAACTTCAGAATCTGATAATAAGTATTTATATAATTTGATAACAATCACATGATATGTAATATGATTGTGTTTTGCAGTGGAAGTAAGATATGAGTATCTTCAGATGCCAATATTTACTCATCAAGTTTTAAATGTTGTTTCACAAAAATTGAGGCCCCCCCCCCCGACCTGTTGTATTCCGATTTTATGTTTACAGGATACGAAATATCGTAATGGGTGACATCTTACAAATCTACCCGCTTTTTTTTTTTTTTTTTCGTATTTTACACTTTCATTTTTTACTTCATGTTAATGTTGCTTTTTTATTTTCAAAACAAGTGTTAAAAATAAATCAAATTACATTTGTAAAATTTATAAAATGTTGAGGAAAGGGGTGACAAATTTTCAAAAAGCAAATGTGTTGGCTCTTTTTTCTTCTTCCTTTCATTAGCTTATTGTGTATTTATATCAATGTATCACAATATACACCGATATCTATACCAAAATAACAATTTAAACCAAACTGTAAAGTGTGTTGGAAAGGAAACTTATTCTCGTACCCACTATACTACTCAAAAATATCCTAAAAATAGGCAACGAAAATACATCATGTCAACCGGGGTCAACCAAACCGAAGAATCGCTTAGTTAAAGTTTTTTCTGGAAAAACTGTTCTAAGGATTGTGAAGATTATATCCAAACTTGTGATCCTTGTCAAAAGGTTAGAAAAGCCAGCGATAAAAAGAAGGCTCTTATGACTTTAGTTCCATTTATTACTGAAGTGTTTTCCAAATTTAATAATGATACTGTTGGAAGAGCTCTAAAAAAATTCAGTTCTAACCCTATTAAGGAGTATCCGGTCCTCTCCACAGAGACTGATATGAATTCTTTAAAAAATTTTAAGAAAATTTTTAATTTTTAAAAAGATCTTCACGGGACGGGAGTTGTGATGTCACGATTTTTATTTTTCATTAAGTTTTATAATCTGTATTAATATGCATCCGAGTGATGTCACGACTGCCTGCTAAGAGCAGACATTAATACTTCTGTTTCTCTCCCAGTTAGGTTTCGTATGGTGAAAGGAAGGGTAACGTTGAATTGATCTGTACAAAAAGTCATCGTTTTTTATGCTATGCGAATGTGTGCAGGCCATTTGTAAAGTTTTCAAATAGAAGATTTTTATAGTATATTGGAATGGCTCGAAATATATCATTCTACGCCACAGTACACATACAAACAGTGGCGGTTCTAGTGAAGCGGGCACGTGTCAACCTCTAATCATTATTTCACATACAAAATGACATACCTGAACAGGGAATTTCAACGAAATTTAATAGGATTTATTTTGTTATTTTACTTCAAAATTGTTTGTTGTATCCATGTACAGGATTAAATTGTCTATTGTATTGTAGTGTTTAGTTCTCAATTTGATTCCCAAGTTAATATTCAGTTTATTTTCAGAATAAGGAATGGGAGCTTTATGAAATTTAGGTGTTAAAATATATTTGGATATTTTATATTAACATGAAAGCTTATTTTCTTATAAATAGCAATTATTCTATTATTATCTATTATTATTACTATTATATATTATTATTACTATCTGTCACATTTTTAATTTTCAATACGTTTCTTAATCATTTTACAGTTGTAACATTTGCAGATATTTACATAATTAAAGGATATTTTATATCCACATTTTCTATTAAAAAATCATTTTAGAATTCTATATTGGACTTCTATTTTTTTAAAAAATTCGTTCTACATTAGTTTTAAAAGTTACGGAATAAATTTCTTAATTGACATAGTACTTATACTCTTTGACAGTTTCCAATGGTAATCCATATTTTATAACCAATTTTTAGTAATAAAGCCATCAAGATCTTCATTAATCTTTTTCTTAATGTACTGCTTATTGATAAAGATAATGAGCCTGAAACATATACTTTAAATATATGTGAATATTTTATACTATTAATCTAAAAATTAATTTAAAATTTATTAGATTTTCAAATTATTAAAATATTAAACCGAAACTTCTTAATTTATATATAATATGCAACACACTGCAGCGTGGAAAATTTAGACTTTGTTGTCCTCCCTGCAGATAGTGCTGAAAAATCTCCCATTGCGCTGTTTAAGAACAAAAATAGCTGAATGCAATTTTGCGTTGATCTTAGGAGTTTAAATAACATAACGAAGAAAGATAATTATCACTTGCCATGATTCGATGACACTCTCCACGTTTTTAGTGTAAAAGGTTTTCTACCCTTGATATTAAGAAGGGTTATTAGAAAGTGGAAATTAACACTGAGGACTGAAAGAAGACGGGCTTCACCACCGGAAAGGGACTCCTACAATTCCATGTAGGGCATTTTGGGTTATGCAATGCACCCACCACTTTCCAAAGACAAATGGGAACTGTTCTTCAAGGACTGTCATTCAAGGCAAGTTCGTTATATTTGGATGACATCATAACCATTGGACGCATAATTTTAAAAAAACATTTGAATAGCTTCTAAAGACTAAGGATTGCAAATTTGAAATTAAATCCTAAGAAATGCCGATTCTTCTGTCAGGTAGTTCGTTAGCTAGGTCATATTATACTGAAGGAAAGTGTTAGAACCAATCCTTGCAAGACCAACTTAGTAAAATGATGAAAAGAATCAAATCTCCTTGGTCAACGAAGCTTCCTTGGACTATACACTTATTGTAGGCATTTCGTTAAAGATTTCAAGGCAATGGCAAGACCATTACATATTATTTGGACCGATGAATGTGAACCTTCATTCAATTCCTTAAGATTCCCATCAGCTCCAATTTTTACTAATCTTTAGCTTAACAAGCAATTCGTTCTCTTTACCGATGCGAGTAATAAATACCGATGGAGCTGTGTTACCGAAAGTCTTCAAATGAAGAAAAAGCAATAGTTTATTACAGTAACAAAGCCTTGGAAAGAAATTACCATACAAACCGAAAAAAGCTGTTGACTGAAGTTAAAAGACTCCATACCTTAAAGACGTAAAGGAATTCCATTATTATCTCGAAGGGCGATAATTTACCTTTCGGACTGGCCATGCCGTCCTAAAATGGTCCAAGGGCCCAGAAGGGCAAATTGCAAGATGGATGTAAAGGCTCCAAAAATTTGACTTAGGGGTGCAACACCGTAATTTAGTTTTTTATTAACGTCGCACTAGAAGCAACACGAGGGCTATTGGCGACGGACCTCGTAATTTTGAACCACGGTCAAGTGACGAGGACGACACCTGAGCTGGCACCCCCCTCTCCTAACATCCACACCACACCAACGGGAGGACTTTAGGCCCCGAACAGATTTGACGTGCATCAGCCCTGGCTACACGGCGGGTCTTTGGCGGCCAAGGATCGAACCAGCGACTGAACGAAAACCGCCGGCCGCTAGTCCACGACCTTGACCACTAGGCTACCGCGGCCTGTGCAACACCGTAAAGGGGAATCTCACGGCAATGCACACGGTTTATCCAGTGCACCTTGCCCGAGATTAGAAAACATTGTCTGAGGGTGGGTAGATTCAAAAATGTAAGAGAAAAGACGATATTCGTGATAAAGCAATAGTATTTGCTATGACGTCCATAGACCCTTTGTCTCCAAACGAACTGCAAAGGTATCAATTAAATGTCAAGTTATGGAGCCCTTATTACAAAGGAAATTGAACTTTTTTTCCCCTCGAAAAACATGACAAAAACATCTGCAGATAGTCCAGTAACAAATAGTTATTGAATTTTTTAGAATTTTGACAGTCCTAGTGGATGGCATATTGGTAAAAGGAAAACTTTGTAAAAGGTAAGAGAGAGAGAGATACTGCTGAAATCAAGTACGTGTTGATACGCAGAAATGGTGTAAGAACTGTCATGCATGTGATGACCAAAAATCCAGCTGAAAGGAAAACCAGAGGAAAACGTTTTCATAGGAGCTCCTTTTGAGGGGATTGCTCTAGATCAGTGTTTCCCAATGAACTGATTGAAATTTTGTTTGAACACTAGAGTAACATCAGAAGACAATTCGACCAGTGTTTAGCAGTCACAAAGATCAAGTACGTATGGATTTACGTTTTCTAAAAAATGATTATTAAACCAAATGTAATCTTTACGTGGTTCTTCAGTTTAAGGGAACAATGATTAAATTCTTCAGCTAATGCCCCTAAATGATAGTTGAATATGATTTTCGATTGATGTCAGCAGAAATCAAGAATTCTCCAAAAAGTGGAAACATATCTACCTCATTCTCTCGTATGCGTCCATCCCAAACAGCCAGTTTCGTTTTGAACGCCTCCGTTTTATTTCTAAGTGTAATAATACATTCGCACAAGTCCCGGAAGAGACATATTAAGTTCATTAAGAAGGTCGAATATGTCGGCTATGTACGCAAGCTTAGCCACCCATTCCTCATTTTACCAATTATCTACTAGTTCAGATTTTCGCTCTAGTACAAACTGCATCACATCTTCCCTCGGTTCGAAAAAGCCTTCAAGAATCCTTCTTCTTGATAATAACCACATTCAGTAAAAGATTTTGATGATTTGAATCCATTGTCTCACACAAAGTTGTAATTCGGAATTCGTAGCTTGAAATCGAATTTTATTAATTATCTTCATTGCAGCATTTATCGCTGTATTTAATTCTGAGTAAAATTTCTTTGCTGCTGGATGTTCTCGATGGATTATGTAATGCACGATCAAAGCCACTCGGAACGCGATTACTTTTAGTTTCTTTACTACTCCTGATTGACTGCCTATCTCCGTCCATCGCATTTGCTTTGAAATACTCAGAAAGATTACTAGTGATCTGTCCAGATTAAGTTGTCACCAAGTCTCCCGAAGCAAAGCAAGAAAATATGATTACTCACGCCCGTTGATTCATCAAGTTTGTAATGTATATGACGCCTGTTGGCTAGAAAAGTAACTGTGGTAATCCCTCCTTTGTAAAGGAGAGAGTAGGGGAGCATCTTGGGAGAGACGCGATCCGAACTGCACTGTAAGAGGTGGGGCCGAAACGACCCCCGAGAAGAAATAAATATTTTATTGTTAAAAGAGACGAAGTTGTCCTTATGTATACTACCCAAATATCTAGTAACTAGTAAGTGGATAAGAAAATAATCTATAGACAGAGATAAAAAAGAAAGAAAAAGTATTGAATGTTCTCGCGTACGGTAGCAGATATCACAAAGTTGAAAATTTCAGTTCTCTCTACAACTTGTATTTCTATGTCGGTAAGAATTTCAGCAATTCTTCTCATAGTATTATTCGAAAATTTTTAGCTACTAGTTTTTTAGTTGCTTGAAGATGAAGGACTTTACAAATGCCTGT
>BMAW01083363.1:1269260-1305934 GCA_019974015.1 Nephila pilipes
TTTTGAGATGACACCTGGTTACATAATCGTGCAAAAAAATCAAGTGACCTATAATTGTTTTTATGGTTCGAATGCAAATTACGTGTCAGTTTGGATGCTTTTACAGCATCATTTAAAAAAGTTTCGTGACTCACAACCACAAATGTCTTGGCGACATTTCAGTGCCAGGAGCTTTAAATAATCTTTATCATACTGTCCAGTAAAGTCTCCTATTTTCTTTCTGATTTCTACCGTATATTCGGAAATATCGACATATTTCTTTTCTTCTTCCAAATTTACAACACTAGTACTTGACTTACTTTCGGGGTCAGCATTACCTATCTCTGGAATATTATTCTTATTGGTAACAATATCAAAAATATTAAAAGATTTTGCAGGTAAAGATCTTCCGTAATTATGTTTCATTGTTTTTACCTTTTTATTCACGACTGTTATTTGAGGATCACTATATTTATTCGTTAGTTTTTCCTAACAGATTGAAGCTTTTTTTTTTTGGAGACTGTTATTTTTATACATTTTTGTTGTTGTTGTAGAATTACGATTTTGTTTCGAATGAGTCATTTATTTATGATATCCGACGAGAAATTGAAAACTTCCTACTATAAACAATATTCTCAACAATACGCTCCAAATTTATCATCATGTGTGCTATCATAATCCTTATATTTTAAACATCTTTACTTTATTCCGAAAGTTCAAAAATATTATTTTAAATTCTTAAACAACATAGTATACATTTTCGCTCCTGTGTAATACGCCATATGCGATGTGGTGGTTTAAAAGCATTCTAACTTATAGATCTGGGATTCATTAACGACCTCATATTTCGCCTGTTGTGCACTAGCTTTTTCTTTTATTTCGAATCAAAAATTTGTCTTTATTTCCTAAATATCAATTTTTCTAAATTTTATAATGGCAAAATCTTTCTTAAAAATGTTGCAGCAATTTTTTGTACATAATAAGTAATATATCTGTAGAATGATAAGCAGCAATTTTACGATTTTTGTAACATTAGAGGTATTTACATTTAACTAAATTTATTTCGAATATTTAATTTAATTAACCATTTATTGGTAAGTTTTTGAAAATAGAGCAAATTTCATTTTTTTTTAAAAAATCGTTCGATTCAGAAAACTATTAATCCGATCAACACGGTTTAATTACTTTATTTTATCAATTTTTTTAAATATTCACTCGTGCGAGGAGCTAGAACTGCAGCTACTATATATATATATATATATATATATATATATATATATATATATATATTATTTTATAAATTCTTTAGTTTGCTACAATCAATCAATAGACTGGCAGTTAACAATGTTTATAGCGCCATAATGGATATAGATGATCTCACAGTATTATTGTTAGAGATGTAAGTTATAATTTCTTAGTTTTAAAATAAATTTCATGTGAGTATTAAAATGTAAGATAATTTTTAAGTTATGGTTAAGAAATTTAGTTTTAATAGATTTGTTTATTTTTTTTTCTAATCTGAAATTCTATTCGTTTCTGAAATGTTGATCATTTTTCGCTTTTCCTTAATTGATAATGTAATTATTGAAAAGTGATGGTTGGATCCGTTGAAATTGGTTTAAACACACATTTCCCATTCTAAAGTATGAACAGTATTTATGTAACTTGGTCTCGACTTTTGTTTTTCGTTGTTTCTTTTCTCTCGAGATATGCTATGTTTTGTGGGTAATTTTGTCTTGAACTAGATTGTAATTTTTAATTAACGGTTTGCATATGTTTTTTCTAAAATATGCATATATAATTTTAAGTATAATGTATATTTCAGTAGATTTTTTTCAATATAATATTTATTTTTTAATTTGGAATAAATTTTTGATAATTTACAGCATTTTTTAATCTAATTCTGTAATTTTCACAGGTTTTTAGGTTTAATAAAATTTTCATTTTTGTTCTTAGAGGTTTTAGTTTGTATTTTTATATGATATATATTGTAGTTACATAACAATTGTCCAATTAACATCAATAATTACATATATCAATATTTTTATAAGTTATGGTAGAATGCAAAGAGTTTAATAATTTCTTCACTACCATTGTACTGCATAAGAAATTTCAAGTTGTGTTTTTATCAAACGTGAGAAATTTTTTTAAATAACAATTGAAGTCGGATATTCCAAGCATATGAAACTAATTTTAATGTTTGAGTTTTACAGCGAGTTCCCCCCTCCCTTCGTTTACCATATTTAATTTTTACTTGTCGTTTCATATTTTTCATTACACCATAATTATCGACAGTTCGATAAAAATATTATGTTCAATAATGGAAAACCATTGCATGCCATCATTATTTTATATTTTCAATAACTTTACTATCCGGTGATGGTTGAGAAAAAGAGAAAAATGAAACTCCAAACCATTATTAAAACCTTTTATTACAATTCTCACTTTATTAAGAGCCCCTAGATGGCAGCACGACAATTTGATCATGATTTTATAGCAGCAGTTTTTAAGGATACTCGTGACTTATCAGTTACAATTACATTTGTCACATCTTTATTTCTTCCTCATTAACGTTCGTTGTTTTTCAGCATGTTCAACGATTTTCTCATCCACAGCCAAACCCTTTCTTCTGCGGACGTTGTTCATGTATTTTCGAGCTCGGTTTTCTACGTCAGCTTTTTCACCAAAATGAGTATACTCCTCTTCTGTGCGCGGAGACCAGAAAGGATCTACATCCACAACCTGGGAAAGGAAATCGAAATTCACTACATTAGTTTATCTGGCATAAATATTTAATAATATAATTGCACTTATATGTACGAAACCACTTTATAAATTGTAGCAAATATTTTGAAAAATAACATTAAATTAAATATAAGTTGACATTCCATAATTTTTTATTTCGTGGGGGAAAAACAGAAGGGTGGGGGTTACTGCAAAAACAGGTGTAGATAGTCCTTTCGCTTTCAGTTATTCTGTCATTGGATCATTTTGACAAATAGTTGTGGAAAAAAAAAGATTTTAACAGAAGATATTTTTAAATTTTAAAGAAATGAATGACACTACTATAAATTTAATCACAAAAAAAAAAAAGGGAAGGAGGCTTTGAAAATTTTGATTGACGAAGAATAAATTAAAAATAGAAAACAGCATCGAAATTACATGTCCAGAATGAAAACAAACATTTCAAAAATACACGTCAATAAGAAGACATATGTCTTTGGGAAGTGTGTTGAAGATGTAGAAGAAAATAAAGATTTATTGAAAGAGAAAAATGTAGTTTTATAGAGTTGATTTTTATTACCAAATATAGAAGAGTACAATTTAAAAGCGCTCTTTATGAGTAAGCTATCATTATTATTATTTATATTTCCTAGAATATATGGAATTGATAATGGCACGAATGAGATCGATGAACTATTCGATTTGGTCACTAAGTTAGGACTTTCAGAAAATTACTTATTTGTGTGTTGTGGAAATCTCGGAAATGTTCGTGTAAACTGCTACGAATCAGCAAGAACGAGTAAATACTATATAAACGATGTTATGAGTATAAGCGTCCAATTAATCTCAAAATTTCGCACAACAAAAGAAATGTTGTGAAGAGGTAAAATTTAAATCATTTCCTAAATCTCCAACATTAGTTGTTTTCACCAAGACCAAGGAAGGAAGGAAGGAAGGGGGACAGATGTCACGAGGGCATTAAAAATGATGTAAATGGATAAGTTTTTCCCGTTTTAAATTATCGACTATCCAAAGAAGCTTTGTTATATTCATTGAATTATAATACAACAATATGCTACATTACAGTGAATTCGGGAGATTTTTCCGTGGCGTCATTTTGAAACACTGAAAAAATTTATTTTCATTTCATTTATTTAAGTCTGAAAACATTTAATAGGAATGACGTACAGGCGATGCAAATTCTATTGGAAAATAATTCTAAAAAATTTTCATTAAAACGAAAACTTACGAATAGAAGATTTTTTAGTTTAGTTTTTGTTAACGTCGCACTAGAAGCAACACGATGGCTATTGGCGAAGTACCTCGTAATTTTGAACCTCGGCCAAGTGACGAGGACGACACCCGAGCTGGCACCCCCCTCTTAACATCCACGCCACGCCACGCCAACGGGAGGACTTTGGGCCCCGAACAGATTTAACGTGCATCAGCCCCGGCTAAACGGCGGGTCATTAGCGGCCAATGATCGAACCCGCGACTGAACGAAAACCGTCGGTCACGAACCCGAAACCATGATCACTAGGCTACCGCGGCCACGTGAATAGAAGATTTATGTCACAATGTAGATATTTTTGTTATTGCTTAAATTTTTTTTAAACACATTGTAAACAGGATTGAAATACATTTTAAAAACATCCTGATATTTTGCAAGATATTAACACGTAAAAAGTATAATATATGTAAGTATCATGCTAAATTACGAAGAGATAGTTTTTAATGCGCTACTCATGGCTATCATGCTCTAAATGGTCTCGAAATGTTCAGTAATTTGAATAATTATCCTTTATGCTATTTAAACGCATAAAAGACTTTGAAATATTTCCCTTTCCTGAATTCTTTAAAAATATAATAATAAAGATTATTGGCATGCTTACATCATTAGAGGGAAAATTATGTGTTCTCAGCTAACTATCGGAGATTAGTTTTGACTTCGCATGTAAGCAACAAATTAATTAAACCTACATTCTAACACTTAAATTGATTTCTTGAAATAATAATCAATAGTATATTCTACAAATTAAAAGATATCAAAACCGAATTCTGATAAAAAATATTTTGGGATTTTAAACAATTTGAAATTTATTTACTAATTTGATTGTTATTATTTAGTTAGATTTTTTTTTTTCACAATCATTTCCGTGAAAATATTATACATTTCTGAAATAGTAAGAAAAAATTAGATAGCACACGACCAGCTTAGAACAAAAACGTTACCTTCATCGGTTTAAAATTGGTTTGATTATATTAGCGTCACATTAGAAGCAATACGAAGGCTATTCATCAGAACAGGGGGGAGGTGTAACAATTCTAAACATTTTAAAAGAACGATGCAAAGGGAAGTGATTAGAATACTCGTATCACATATACACTCGACCCAATGCTTGTAAAGTATTTGAACAAAAAAATTTATTACATATAAAAGAAATAGTTGAAATTCGGGTATTAATAAACGATTGGAAATATTTGACATGTGAATATTTTTTTTAAAAAAAAATAGAATTGTTACCTTTACCCCCCTCCCCCCAAATAATGATATTCCACGAAATGCCATATCGATGTAATCCACTTTTGCAGGGAATGTGTGAAACACAAGTCCAATCAAAAGTGTTCAAACAGTTTATAACATGCAATTCAAAGCGTTATTTCATCCGACTATGTTATGACTCTGAAGAATGAGCTGAAAGGATTTATGAAGTGACTAATTATCGGTTGCTCAGATACACGCAGACAATCGTGGAAGCAGCGAGAAGTGCGACTATTGTGAGAGAGTCTCTATGACATTGGAGCAATTTCAGAAGTCTGTAATTTTTGCCACTCTGGAACTGTAAGTTGGCCTGGGCGATGTCGTAAATGTATAAAAATTGCTTCTCAATATCTTACTAATCATTATAACAGTAAGTCAACGGTTTCGTAGTTGAATTCAAAAGTTATGTGTTCCACTGTCTTCACAACCAAAGAGAAATCGCTTCAACTGGTACAAAGAATATCAGAACTGGGGGGAATACCAATGGACCCATGTTCTCTTCATCAATGAGTCGAAAACTGACATCTGATTCTAAAAGTTTTTAAGTTTGGAGAGAGTCAGGAAAGCGAAATTTCCCTTCGAATATGATGGAATGTGACTGTTTCGGTAGTGAAATAGTAACAACGCGGAGAGGAATATGGATCCATATACCTATGTCTCTACACGATTTTAGCAGATGATATGTCAACGACTAAAGATATCAGGACGGGGTCTCAAATCCTAAGGTAAGACTTTTCAAAGATGCATATGGATTATAATTTTTATTTTATTTATGGACGATAATACTTGTACGCATTTAGCAAACTCGTTAACGAGTCCTTGAAAGAGAAGCTATTGAGCCTATTACCATGGACATCAAAATCTCCCGATCTGAACCTGATAAAGAACCTAGGGGACTATTTTGGAAAAGCTTTTTTATCGTTCTTTGTTATTGTTTTATATTATAAACAGTATTCTAAAAAATTCCCCCTTGTATTTTTGTGTTATAATGTTTTGTATCATTCTACTAATATATATATATAGAAACGTTTTATTTATTGAAGTTAAGCAGTCCAAAATATAGTTTGTATTTCTCCAAATGTTGTATAAGCTAATGCATACAGTGGGATCTGAATGAAACAAAAGTTAACAATCAATACACTACTTTGAAGGAAAAAACAACCTTAAATAAAGATCTGAGATGAAAAAAAAAAGGCATCTTCGGGGCCCTAGAGGTGTGAAAAAAAAACACACACACAGAGAAAAAAAAAACAACTCTTGGATGGTACATTTGAAATACCTCTAAAGACAGACAAGATTCCAAGAATTTTCGCAACGCAACGTTACCTCACGAAAGGAAACAAACTATCAAAGTTGTACCAAGACCTGTAACTAAAAAACAATTGGCTCTTTTTTTCAGAACACACGACCCTTTCACCCTGAAATTCCTTACTTATTCCACACGTGACTCATTATGGGTACGGAGCAAAAGATGTGTGAGTGGGGCATTCGTAGAATTGGGATATTATTCGCTTCTTTTCACACAGGTAACGATTATCCAACCTCTCTCTCTCAGCTATTTATTGGTAGGCGGGTCAAATGTGTGCCTGGCTTTCTCCTCTTCCTTTTTTTATGTTCACGAATGAGCACTAGTCACTAGATACAGCTGCTAATAATGCGATATATCGCATTTCTGATACTTAATGACATATCATGAAAAACATTTTTTGTCTTCTTATGTACAAAATGAAAGTTTTATCAGCATTTTATAATGGAGGAAGGAACCAAATCACCACTTTGACAGTTTCTATTTGGCACAGGCTTTAAAAAAAGTGTGTATTAAGAATATTTTTTAAGGCTGTCATCACCTAACGTGGCAGAGCAGAACCGGAATTCGGAAAACATTAAAAAAAAGTTTTAATATTAAAGCAAGTCTGCGTGCTTATAACACATATACCAATAAACTGTACTGAATCCTTGAAATTTCGATATATTTTACAAATAAGTCATTTTTCACATAAATAGGCCAAGGTTAAACATCAATTTGACATTCCAATATAGGACACGAAGTGCAGAACATATTTTATGTTAGAAAGAAATAAGAAATATCACAAAAGAGTACTGCTGTCTATAACACATACAATGAAGTCAAAATGCAACATTGAAGATAGAGTACTTTTCAAAATGTGCCGAGTTTATGCCCTATCTTTTAACATTAGACAGAGACAAGCCTTAAATTCCAGAAAAGAAATCAATAAAACGTTCTTAAAAATTTGTCAGTAAAATTTTCGTAAATGGAGGAACTGATGAGTAGTGACACACAAATCATGAAAAATCAACAGTGAATACACGGAATGACCTTGATAAGGGCCATTCAGAGAAAAAAATGGTCATGACTTGACAGTCTCTCGGCAACACATGATCAGAAGTTCACAATACGTGAGAAATCAGGAAAACGAGTTGACCAGATAGTAGTTGAACACTATCTGTATCAAGGAGGGCCATGACAGCACGAGCAGCATGCTGTCGGGCATTGTCTTGTTAAAAAATAGCGTCACGGAGGCGTCGAAGATAAGGTACAGCGACAGACTTTAATACTTTGGAAATGTCCAAAGTACCGATTACGAGAACTAGAGATGAACGGGATGCGTCCCAATGGCATTCCATACCATCACTCCAGACACTGGGTCTGTTGGCGATAACGAATCAAGCTGGAAACCATTTGTTTTCTTCGATGCCTCTACACAAGAATATGTAAATCATGATAATGTACGCAGAGAAACAACGCGACACCTCTTTTGTGTACATGATACACCACTGTAGGCGCCCCTAAGTGTCATCCTTCTGAACCCAAACATTTCATATTCACATGACAGTCATGGGATCACGTCCAACGCGAGCAGCAACGTCGCTTAACAATAAACCGTATTTAAGGTGAACCACTAATCAGCCGTAGTTAAATTTCAGATGTCGCAGTTCCTTCAAACAGAAGGCATAACACAAACAATCAACGTTCGAACGCGAGACCCCCGCTGTAGAATCTCTTTTTATACCGACTTCAGATGGCGTTGCTCCTACTTGCGTTCTTTCAATGCGCTGAAATGCAAATGATTTGCGCATCCCAACATGTAGTACCTTTTATATACAAATTTGATGTTTGTTGGACCTTGTCTTCATGATGCAGCAATTTTAATAGCCAGCAGTGTGATTACATATTTCATATGTTAACAATAATATATGAAATAATAATAATAATAATAATTTTTTAAAAAAAAGAGCTTCTTGTAATAATAACAAAAATAAATAAATAAATAAATAAAAAATTATTGCTAGCACAGAAACTAGATTAATGTAATATATTTAATTTTGATTTAATAAGCTTTATATGCTTCGAAAAGCAAGTATAATATATCCTTAATTTTAAAATTATGAAAAATTGGAATTAGTGACTCTTCAAAATAATATTTAAGCTACGTCCCAATTAGAAGTAGAATATAAAAGATTTAGCTTACAAAAGATGGAAAATGTAAACTTTGATTTAACATTAACGCATAAAAAAAAGATAGAATTGAAAAACAATCGATTATTTTGCTTCTAAAAAGATTTAATTAAGTGTAATCAAATAAGTTATTTTAAAATACGTCCCATCCCTCTTTCTTGAATTGTGACTGGATTTCTCATTTGATAAACAAAAGCGATAACCCGAATTCCCTCCAGAAATATGAATACATCAAATCTAGAAAAAAACGTATAGTCACAGGAAATACAATAAGTCACATATTTCGTACAATAAAAACTAACGATACAAATGTCGATTATTTTTTTCTAATTTAGAGGAAATTCCTAATTTAGATCATTCGATTGTGTGTCATAAAAAGTTCTTTAACAGAACAAAGGACATTAAAGAGGAATTACCTCTGTATTAGTGGATTACTGGTAGGATAAAAAGCTTAAAAAACGGCATTCTGTTTTGCTTCAACATGCAGTAATTTTTGTAAGAATTGATAATATATCTCCAGAATGGATTGAATTGTGTAAGTGATTTCGAATAAAGATTATTCTAGATCATTTGAAAATTTTCAACAATAAGGGGTAAAGATATGAAGAAAGAGTTATAACCAAAAGCAGCACTCATTCTTGGTTCTTAACGATATGATGATTATCATTTGATCTTGAGATGTCTATAGGAGTTGAGTGGAACACAAGTGTTATTCAAATGAAGAAACAGTTATAAAAACAGCAGCAAAATGTTTCGAAAACACAATTTTTAAGAGTTACTGTCTACAAAATGATGGAGAAATGTAAATGACATATGGAGTGCCTTTGAAGCCGCAGAGAGGAAAATGTCTTAAAAAACCGTTTCTAAGTTTCGCAATAAGTTGACACTTTATAAATTACACCCTTTAAACTAATAAAATAACTTCATTATTAGAAAAATATTTTCGGTACAATTATACATATCTAAACGTTTAATTTCATCCTTTTGACATTTTCGAAAGATGCTGAGATGAAACAGAAGTTCGAAAACCGTGAAATTTGTGTGTGTGTTTTAAATAATCTAAGACGAGTCTTAAGAGTTTAATGTAACTGAATATTTATATGATTTTAACTCAAAATCTTCAGAAAATATTTTTAGAATTGTATTAATAAAAACAATTTTTTTTTTTAAAAAAAAAATTAAATTTGAGTTGGTATATTACTAATAAAAAAATCGGTAACATGTACGACAACAGAGCACAATGAAAGAGAGAACCCAAACTAAACATATTAATACAGCAGAAAAACATACAAAACTATAAATGAACAATTTTTGAAAATTGGCGACTTCAATAACGAAAAGGGACTCAATTGTGTTCAAGTACTTCGCTTCTCTAAATTGTCTCATTCCTAGAAAAAAGTTCCAATTCTTCGCTTCTAAACATTTAAAATAAATCACCCTCTAAAACTAATAAAAACAAAACTGGTTTATTTTTTTTCCCATGGAAATGGTACCTTCATCAAGGACGGTCATCTATCACCTGAGGGGGGAGTAATGGAATGCGGCATTCGCGTGGGTGTTGCAAATGACCTTTTGAGGAGTGGCAGGGCACGAGCCACGCGACAAGGATGTGGAAGGAGCGTGGCGCGCTTGATCCCTTGACCTCGTGGGTAGGGCCACCCTCACAATCTTCGCGAGAATAGGCTGCTATCTGCTGCTGCCTCGTGCCCCGAGAGGTGCAGCTACGAAATCAACCAAAAGATTCCGATTTGAGAACGAGATAAAAACTATTTTTTCTTGAGTGATATAGAGGGAGGCTTGTTGGATACCAGGAATGTTTAGTGGTGCAAGGAGTTCATAAGGAAGCTTCCTTCAGTATTTATTTATCTTCTCGCATTTATCCACAAATAAAATTGAGTTTGCTAAAACTCAAATTCATGTGCAGACAAATTAAAAATTACTACCAAAAGTTACTGTGTGGAATTAAATATGCACTACTAGATTAGACTAGGGTTCTCAAATTGAAAAACAGCAATTGTCACTCAAAAGTGTACCAGAGAGGCGTGGATTACGCATTTCATTTGTAATTGACATTCATTTTAAATGCTACAAGATTATTCAAAAAGATACATCTGATTTCAAAGCTCCATATTTTCAAAAATAAACGACACAGAATAAGTAATACATGAACACAAGGGAAAACTGTGGAAGTTTTAGATTGTGAAAAATACATGGCCCTTGTGCGTTCTATGTGAAGTTATTTCACGAAACCTGTTTTGGAAGCTTTCACGGTGCTACCTCGCAGTTGGATAAGTGCCAGATGACTTGATGTTACACAGATGGCCATCTAAGTTACCTGATATGGCCACGTGAGATTTCTTCCTTCCGAGATTTGTAAAAGATGTATGCTCCAACATTAGCCACAAATTTATGTGAACTTAAACAATGGATCTGTACTGCTATACAATCAATTACCACTGACACTTTACAACGTGTTTGACAGGAATTTACATTGAGCACTTCAAAAAAATCTATATTTTCTCTTTGCATTCATGTATTGCTCATCATTCAGTGTCGTTCATTTAAAAAAAATATTTAAATTTGGAATTGGATGAATCATTTTTAATAACCCTGTATATTCTGCAAACCCAAACAGATTGATAGCAACGGCGCTATAAGGCTAATTAGTTTCACTTGTAATTGACATTCATTCAACATCTTCAACGAAACTAGATAAGAGCAAACTGAAAAAAATAATAGTTGATTTTTGAACTGTTTTAAATTAGAAGACATTTATTAAAATTAAATTTTTTCAATTTGAGAAATTAATTCTCCAGAATGTTTCTACAGCATTGAATGACTAACATATATTGCAAAGTAACATTGGAAACTATGTTCTCGTTGGGGAATAGAAATTACGAACAATTTAATAAATTGAATGCAAAGCACATAATTTAATCCAAGTAATTTAAAAATAGTCAATTAAAAAAAATGCAATGAAAATTGTTGTACAAAAAGGCAAGATCAAAAGCTAATAAAAATAAATTTCACTATAAATATTTTTTTTTAAAAAACTAGTCAAATATAGGGGCAGAAAAATAATTTAAAATATTTTAAGCAAATTATATGAAAGATAAGCTAAACAACTTTTCAGAATGCAGGAACCGGAATGAAGAAAATGCACAAATGATGAAAAGAGTAATTTTTGAGGAGCTGATTTCAAAAACTGAAAGACAAATATTTTCATTTTACTACATTTCAAATCGGTTTTTTTAACAAAGAATTCTACCTCAGCTCCTTTGTAAAGCAAATGCGAAGCTGCATATCTTCTTTTTACGGAGCCATCTATTGTTACTACCTAATTTTCAACATTTTGTGACAATTCTGAGTATGTGTCTCAGTTTACTTAACAAACTCTTAATTTTACTATTAACTTTTATTTTTATTATTTCATTAAGGCGGATATATTTGGAAGGGAGAAAAAGATGAGCTATTATAATCTTGAAATACAATAGTATGTTATATAATATAATATGTATGTTATAAGTTAAAGCTGCATTCGTCTTAAGTTAAAAGATATGGAACACGTTTTCAAATAAAATAATACCCCCATATTAATATTAGTTTTCGTGTGGTTAGAACACATATCATACAACATCCTTAAAATTTAGAAATATTCAATTAATACGTTACTTTTTTCAGTTTAACACATAAAATTTACATTCATTTGCACCTTCTCTTGAAGCATAGCTGTTTTGACGGAATTTGTAATGTATTTCAACTGTAAAAAATGAAAGCTCAGCTGAGCAACTTTGTAATCATTAATGTTGAAAATGTACAAAAGCCTATGTCTACTTTTGGATAGGCACACTCTTCTACAGTTATTTTGTAAAGTTCAGCATGACAGAATCTTGTTTTCGATTTTTTTTTGTAGCAATGAGCTTACGGCGGGCACACAAAAGAAACTCAACTGAAAAATTACTGTTGAAGTGATCTCGGTTAGAATTTTTAGTTTAGTTTTTATTAACATCGCGCTAGCAGCAACACGAGGGGTATTGCGACGGACCTAGTAATTTTGACCCTCGGTCAAGTGACGAAGACGACACCTGAGCTGGCATCCCTCTCCTAACTTCCACAGCATGTCAACAAGAGGATTTTGGGCCCCGAAAGATTTAACGTGTATCAGCCTCGGCTACATGGCGGGTCTTTAGGGGCCAAGGATAATCTCAGTAGGAATCAATCTGCTTTTGATAGCATCTATAATGATTTTCAGAGTTAGTAGATGACAAAAATAAATTACCTAACACGTCCCAAAGAAACGAAAATCTATATCTGCCGTTTATTTATTTTTTCTTATTTTTGTGACTCTCCTTTCTTATCACCATTAATAAATCTATGTCACTTTTTCATATATTTAATTTAGCACTTTTGCGGTTCCAAGTTCAGTTGCATCATTTGCAGTTTGTCCTTATGGACCAGGGAAATTTCTGTGCTGCCCTCTTCTATTGATGATCTTACATACTCATTTCGCCAAATGATAAATCAACTCATAGGTAAATGGTAACTGGCGAAATTGGTCCGGTGATTTCTCAGAATCATTTATTAACGCTCCTTGAGGTACTGGTGTCCTTGTTACCAAGACAATTTACAATGACGAAATGAGTGCAGTGAGAGCCGTTCCAAAGATCGCTTTTACCTTCATGTTTTGTTGTTTCTCATGAAACACCGCTGCGTTCTTCATGCTGTGTTTCGCCGTCATTTTTTCCACTTCTGCCAATAACATTGAATGGTGACATCGCTCTTACCCTGATATCGAAAGATCCCTAGATTTGACTATCCTGCTTTTTTCATCTTAATCACACGTCTCTCTTTCTCTCATCAGCCTCCTTAAAATTAATTTTTCTTCCTAAAATTTCCCACTGAAATATTTTTTCAATTATTCAAATTCCTTTTAAAATCTCGCCTAAATTCTATTTCTAATTCAGCCGTGTAGCCCATACTGCGTTCTCATTCTACCCACTCAATAGAATCCTTCTGGGGCAGCCAATAGGAAAACCCTTCCGCATATCAGCAAACAGTGAAAATTATACAGCTACTCAGCAACTTCTTCATCGTAGAACACATAGAAATATATTCATCACGATTTGATTTTTAGCCTCCAAAACACAGCAACCAACCTACTAAATTCATCTTCTCAACTACTTGCTACAAAGAGTCTAAATTCCATACATCAGCCAAGCCTAAAATATCTCACTTTGACACGAGCTTGATGAAAGCGCAACTTACGTGCAAATAGTAATACATGTTGACTCCAAGCACAAAGCATTGGAACAATCTAAGTGAGTAGATGGAATCAAATTGTAACAGGTTTCACGTAAGTTTTGGGCTGTTTTAAGACATTATTTGATTTGAAAACCTTGCCTCTTGAATAAACCGTGACTTATGTAAATCGCTATTGCTATATATATATTAGAAACACAGTGAATAGGAGATGAGATAGAGATTGGACACATTAAAATAACTAAGAGGATTGTAATACTTCATTTGAGCTATTGGCGAAGCACCTTTTAATTTTTAACTCCGGACGGGGACGTAATCATTTGCATGTTCGATTAATGAAGGTATTTTCATGCAAAATATCAATGAAATTCGATAATTTCCTTCTCAGTGAGTCGTCGTTGCTTTTTCATCGCATTACTGCTATCGTCTTAAGAATGTACATAAAACATTAAAAAAAAAAAAAAAAATCGGCAATATTATGATAAAATACGATTAATATGGATTGATTGTGATAATTTTTATTAATGTCGCACTGAGAAGCAACATGTGGGCTACTGGCAACGGTTAACGTAATTTTGGACATCGATCAAGTGACGAGGACGACACCAGAGCTGGTACTTCTCCCTCCAAACTTCTACACTACACCAACAGGAGGATGTTTAATATAGAATCAAAAATGCTTCATAAATTTTGACAAAGCAAATTGACCATCTTATCCATGTAAAAAAAATTTTGCAAGTACTTACGACCAATTTGCTTTTCAAGAGAGAATTTCATTACTTAAAATTTTTTTACTATCAGAAAAAAAATACAAGTAATCAAAAGTTGTGATTTTGTTATCTCTGCCATCATGGCTGCATATGCTATGGAATATTTACTGGTAATTATAGAACTTAAATTTAAATTCATCCAGAGTGAAAATTTATACAAACTATATTTCATGAAATTTTTTTTACTTTGATGATTCTCCGGATCCCACACATGCACACAAGAGTTTTACAATTCAAAATTAAGCGGTTCGTTAGGTTTCTCGCTCAACTTCATCACATTTCAAAACAAAAAAAAAAATATTTTATAAAATTCAGTTTAAGGAAAGAAAATAAAGGAAACTCAGAAGTTAAAATTTTAACATGATAATAGTCACTTAAAAAGTTATGGAAGGGGTTGTTTACAGATGACATCCAATATGTGAACAAAACAAAATTTAATTTTAAAAAAATTAATGTTCAAGTGACCCTTTACAAAAATATTCTGATTTAAATTAGCACAGATGGGTATTATTCTGTTTTTTAAATAGCAATTTAAATCTGATTTATTTTCAAATATTTATAATACTTGAGATTAAAGATTTTCTTCCTCCGTTTTGTTTTCACAAAATTATTTTTAATTGTCATTGCATGAGAAACAAGAGTTGCTTAAATAACATGATTTCTTGCCCCATAATAGAAGCCACCTCATTACATATCAGATTTTTTAAAAAATATTTTGTTATTTAGGTAAAAAAATATAAAAATTAAAAAAAAATTATAAATTCACCATTTAAAGTAATTAACATTCAAGATTATCTCAAATACCAATAGGGAGAAATGATAAAATTCTCTTATTAGATTAAACAATGAAAGATTTAGCTTAATAACAATAGTTAACATTACAAAACAAACTTTAAAAGTAAGACAAATAATGTATCAATACCATAAGGTATTTAGACACAAAAAGGATTGCCCTCCCAAAGCAAAGCGCAAAAATAAACAGCACAAATGAAGCAAAACAACGAAAAAAAAAAAAAAGAAGCACGATACCAATGTTTAGTATTTTTTCTGCACAATTTAAATTCTTTTTTGGGTTTCATTAAAAAACATATGCATCAAACAATATTCAGCATGGTAATTTAAACAGGCATTTTTTTTTTATTCACCTCAACTATCAAAAATTTTCTGTATCCATCTTAACTTATTTGAGTAATTTTCTTTCACACTTTAAGTCTTTATAGTAATTGGTATAACTTTTTATTATTAAAAGGTATGCTCAGAAACAAAACATGTTGTACAAAATAGAATTGACAGAAAACTTCAGAGAATACGGGAAAAAAATTAAAAACTCGAAAAGTATTTCAAAAGTGTCCCCTACCCCAAAATATACATGCTTTGCCCAAAATTTTTTAAAAATTAGAGAAGCGAAATGGTCAGCAGCTAAAAAAATATCGAGCTTAATGAATTAACTATCATCATGCCAAATATACGTATTTTAATAAAATCTGCTTCCCTACTCAATTGCTTGAGATTTATTCTCAAAATTGAAATACATGGGAGTCGGAAGTGGAGAACATGCGTACTTGGAGAAAATGGAGGCTTCGGTGCTAAAAACTCAATTATAAAGGCAGGAAGTAAAAACAGCACGAGTTCACAATCCCCGCAACAGTAGTGAGTAAAATCAGTAGGGAGCAAGCGATTCAAACTCAGCTGATGGTTCAATTAGCATTTTTACCTCTCTGCACGAAATAAAATACGAGGCAGCACACAGAAGGGATTCTCCACAAATTGTCATGTACATTACTATAAAAATGCCCTGAATTATACAGGCAAGGCGTAAACTTGAGTTACATATAAACTTTAAAATGAAGTAATTCGGTAATTTTAACTTTTTTTTTTTTTTTTTTTTTTTTGTCGTGTCAAACTCAAATTTTAAAAATTCTTTTTTGTTTTAGAGATTAGTTGGTAGAAACAAACAGTATTTTTATACTTGGTGAATTTTTTTCTTTCTTAATTACATATAAATATAAGTTTTATTAATAATTTGATACTTATGATAATTGTAAATGGTTTTGTTTTCGGTTCTGATGATATTAAAAGACAAAGAAAGCGCAACAGATTTTAATATATTTGCATCGATGACATATAAATATTTCCTTTTGGAAAACATAATAAAGGAGTGGAATGGATAGTGACAATAGAAAGAGATATGGATTTTCTTTTATGAGGTCTTTAGAAATAAACATCTTCTCTCACACACAACGTTCATAGACTCATATTTCGCAAAACTTAAAGCCTGTTGAATATGAATTCATATAAAAATGTGCAAGCATATCAACCATTTTGTAAAAATGTGTCATTGATCCGAGTGATTCATGAAATATAAACAAAATCATTATTATTGCTGTTTCAGTCCAAGAAGCCATAAATCTGATCAAAATTTAAAAAGTAACCTCTCCGTTTCGATAGAATACGATAAACAAAACATACAATTTTGAACATTCTAAAACCGAATGACAGTCGTGGTTGCTGGACTAGCTAAGGAATGACTGAAATCGTCTTTTACAAATAAAACTCAGCATACATATAAAAAAAAAAAAAACAACCTTACCTCCCAATGGCTAAAGACCAACTGTGGCAGCGCCATACCACTTGTCTGTTTTCGGATCTCGTTGGCGAAATCAAAGCTCTCGGTAACCGGTAACTCGGCAGTCACATGAAAAGTCTGCGAACCCTCCTGCATATCTGCATGCAATATGCGGCCATTGCGGCGACCCAATACGGCATACATTTTGCCTACAAAACAAAAAAGTTAATATAAGATTAAAAAAAATCAATACACAAGTGGTAATTGACTAGGCTACTTAAAAGTAAACAAAGACTACAATACACTTAAATTTAATGCCAATAATACAAATGATTCCCTTGCAGTATTTTTAAACGTTAAGGAACTTTTTTCGACGAATATTCCAAAATAGAGGGGGTTATGCATGGATAATATTGCAGGTATTAACGATTAATTACTTAATATGTGTTATATTTTTATTATTATCTGTAATAATAATAATTCCCTAAACCTTTATAACATGAATTTTAGCCTCAGGCTGCAACCCAACGGCCATATATCATATGGTATATGATATCCATATACCATAACGAGGATAATTTAATGTTTTTTTAATGATGAATAAAAAAGAATTTTAAAAAATTCTCTTTGGACCACATTAAACGTGCATCAGTCCCGTAAAGATAGTTTAGGGCATTTGGGCTAGAGACCATGACTCGAAGAAAACAACGGCGGAAGCGAGTCAGCGACTACGTACCAGCTTCAAATACCAATAAATAATTTTTCAAAGTTGTTTTCATATTTATCTTTGACCGGGTTGTACAGTACTTATGCTGAAAAGTTTTAAAGAAAAAGTAAAATACGTTTGCCGCATCTTTGAAATTTCGAAGTATTTTATAAATCCCCCCTCCCTTTAACAGGCAGAAGTTAAATAACAATTAAAAATTACAGCATAGAAAACTAAGTACGGAGTATGATTTATACATGAAAAGTGGATTGATTCAAAAAGGAATGAGTAATATAAAAAAATATGCAACCAAGAACAATGAAATCAAAATGCAAGTAGAACATTTGTCATAGTGAAAAAATGAGCAGACTTTAAGTCTTATTTTTTTAACATTAAGCGAAGATTGCTTTAAATTTGGTCTTTCCTTGTCATCCGAGTGCACATGGCAAAAGATCATATATGGAAAGGAGTCGAGATTTCATAACAATCTTATCATCATTAACAAATATACGAGTATAATTTTATTGACATTCATTTGGATCCGTCCTCTGAGAACATTAACTAAATCCCTTTTCATGACTAAATCATAAGCAATGAATCGATTCTCTCAAAATGTTTTTAAAGTTATACCTCCAGGTATGGTATGTTGCAAACACGCAGCATGTAATGCTTTACTAATGATTTTTCTACAAGGCATATTAGCAGACAGTCATTTCCTTAGACTCATTATCGCAGAACGGTTAGATGAATGCTCGTGGGAACGGTTTTTCAGACTTGGCCGGGCCCCCCTGAGGTCGAATTTAATATCTGAGTAGAACTATGTCAGACAGAGCGTGAGATGGCTTAAGGGTCGCACGCTTGTCACATCCGAACGCTCTGTTGACCATAAGATCTTCACCCCTTGGGAACATCTTGAAAGGGGGTAAGGTATGACATATCCTACCAGGGTGCTTTTCGAAGACGTTTTTGAAGCGTACGATAGAATGATTGATGATGAGCCACGACAAACTCAATGACGGTCTCGGAATGTTAAAATAACTACCCCCAAACCGATTTTCAAGCTAACAACGTGTTAGATTTTGTACCTCATATAGTTTTTAGCCATGACTAATAGGCAGGAAATATGCCATCCTGTTTATATTCACCTGGAAAGTGAATATACTGAAGATGGAGTAACTTTCTGCTTCTCTGGTGTTCTAGCACTACAATTCTATTTTTCTCGAGATAATTGGGGAGGGGGGGAAGAATGCGAAGATGCACTTCCATTTCAACAATAAGAAGCATTAGAAGGAAAAAAAATCATTCACAAAGGGTAGTTTTCTTGAAAATACCGTAAGTAGAAACGAATTTCTTATTTTATTCATACATATAATTTATTCACAATGTAATGATGCACATGATAATCGTTTTAAACAACTGAAATAAATAATAGAATTTATTGAATAAATATATGGAAACAAAGGTATTGCAATACATGTGTAATGGAAACAGAAATATTTGTTATCAGATGAAATGCATTTCTTTTGTACAAGTAAACTGGGTGGAATATTCACACAGAAAATCCTCCAATAAAAGTATTCAACATTAATGTAATAAACATCGTAATAATACATTCAGAAAATGCCATTTCTTCAATACTAAAAGTATAAGACTAAGAGAAGAAAGATTTATCCGGGTGTCATAATTTTAGCAAAACATAATCTTAAGGTGTGAGAAGAAAAGAATAAATGCAAGATAACTGAATTTTGTGATGTCTTTTTCAACTTCCATTTCAGGAATTGCGCATTACAGAATGTTTACCACCATGACTGAGTAAGTGATGGAGTTTAATGGCGCAAAAGCTAGATGTGGCCATGCTGCGCCAATATAAGTGAGTGTAAAGCTGTAAAAGAAAAAAGAAAAAAATTGAAATTAAAAAAAAAAAAAAGTTGACAAGAAGGAGGGTCGAAAATAGAGAAGAATCGCGTCACCCATGTTTACCAAAGAGAGTAAACCCCATAGGAAAGAAAAAGATCACTAGGATGCCTTGAGGTCATGATGCCCGCACTTACTCAAAGAAGGAAACCTCCTGAGGTCTTCAAACCTGGAGGGTTAGTCCCCTGATATAATTTCCAGGGGCAGAGTGCCCAGCTATACCCCCAGACACTGGGTACCCATTTTAGTCGCTGTTACAACATGTATGAGCTACAGTGGGACTATTCTTTCACAACCGGTCACTATACGCGGGTAACTCCACCATGACATTTTATATGTGGTGTGAATTCCCTTTATTAACCATAGTTTCAAACAAGACAGAATTCGCTTTTTATTTTTAAATCTACAACACAATGAACATTTGAAAATCAAAAGAAATTTCATGCAGAATAAAAATATGAGATAAAAACATAAAAAATTGATGAGATAAATAAATACATAAAAACTGAAAATTGAACAATAACAGATAATCCGGATACAATAATAAAAAAAAATTCTAATCTTTACTGACATCGTCAACACGCTAGAATTAATAACTTATTTTATACATAAAAAAGAAACGAAATAATTATAATTTTATATATAAATAAATAAAAACCAACACAAAGCATTCATTATAGATACTTTATAATTTTTGTAAACATGATACCGGGAAATTTGTGTTTTCCCGGTTTCATGTTACTACGAGTCAGAGAGAGGAAAAAGCGCAAAACGAAATTTAGTTGCCACGTGAAGATTAGAGCAGCAATGTCACTCATTGCCTTAAGAATTTGGCCACCACGAAAAAGTTGTCAGAATAAAATGAAATTTTACATACGTAAGTACAACGTTGATGTAAGTGATTACAAAATCAAAGCAAAATGGTCATTTTTTGAAAGAAAAATTACAAATGAATGGAGGTTTTAGTACCCTGTTGGGCCACCTTTAGCATGAATGCATGATGTGATACGTTCCGGCATTGAGGCATACAAGTCCCGTATGATGTCCTGCGACATGTCGTTCCACAGTAGCTGCAAACGCGCCTTTGATTCGACCAGTCTCGAAGGCTGTCCAACTTGCAGTCCTAAATGATGCTCGATCGGTGACAAATCTGGGGATAGAGTAGGCCAGGGAAGGGTGGAAATGTAGTGGAGGCAGTCCTGTGAAACCTTTGATGTAAGGGCGAACATTGCCATGTTAAAAAATGGCTTCTGGGAACTCTGTCATGAGTGGCAACACATGTGTGGCTGAAGAATGTCACAAACGTGTAACTCTGGGCTGTCATGGTGCCGTGGATCAATATTAGGGGTTTCCGTGTGTCGTATGCGATGGCACCCCATACCATCACTCCAGTTGTGGGAGTGGTGTGCCGTTGTACAACGTAGGCAGGATTGAAACGTTCACCACAGGGTCCCCACACAAGTACACGATTATCATCACTGCCCAAATTGAATTTGGATTCGTCGCTGAAGATGACTTGTCCATTCGGTTGCAATCCAATCCCTTCGAGCGCTATACCACTCAAGACGGAGGCGACGGTGATTGGGTGTCAATGGCAGTGAACGTAATGAACACCGCAATAGAAACTGTCCTTCAGCCAGGCGCCTTGCGATGGCATGGACTGATATAGAGGTCCGTAGTGAAGATTCTGCCTGTGTATGGATGGTGAACAATGAGACAGTTGGAGCTATGCATGCGTATCATATGATGTGACGGTCTTCTCGATTATTGGTCTATCGAAGGTGTTAGAAAATAAAATTAACAGAATGATTAAAAAAAAAAAAAAAAAAAAACAGAGTAAATAATTTAACTATTTCTTTTGACCAAATAAATAGTATGCATTGTTATAAATTTACAGATATTTTTTGAAAATTCGACATTTCAGATTGTTTTTGTGCGTGTGAGCGTGCAAGGTTAAAGAACAAAATCCAAATTCAGAACCCTTTTTTCCAGATAGATAAAGATTAATACTATGCCGTTTATCAGCGTGTAAAGAGAGCGTCACATTTTATTTGTTATATAGCTTTCTCATTGAATCTTTTTCCCCCTCCGATATAAATTTGGATCATCTGATTAAGTTGAATTCCTCTAATTAATTAGATAGGAATATTTCAACTAAAACTTTTTTCAGAGATCTGAAGTAAGTGCTTAAAGCATTCCAAGCACCAATTACAGAACTAAGATCCCCTAGGTATAATCACAAATGTAAATAACAGGTCAATTGAAAAGTCCCCGGCCTACCATAGTAAAACACATTTTTTTTGGCAAAATTAGTTTTTTTTTTTATTCAACATAATTCCCTTCAAAGATGATACACTGATTATAGCGACCCTCCAACTTTTCGATACCATTTTTGTAGTACGATTTGTCCTTTGCTTCAAAATAGGCCTCAGTTTCGGCGATCACCTCTTCATTCGACGGAAATTTCTTTCCAGCGAGCATTCTTTTAAAATCTGAGAACAAGAAAAGTCGCTGGGGGCCAGATCTGGAGAATACGGTGGATGAGGAAACAATTCGAAGCCCAATTCATGGATTTTTGCCATCGTTTTCACTGACTTGTGACACGGTGCATTGTCTTGGTGAAGCAGCACTTTCTTTTTCTTCAAATGCGGCCGTTTTTCGGCGATTTCGTCCTTCAAACGGTCCAATAACGCTATGTAATAGTCGCTGTTGATGGTCCTTCCTTTTTCAAGGTAGTCAATGAAAATTATTCCATGCGCATCCCAAAATACAGACGCCATAACCTTGCCAGCCGACTGTTGCGTTTTCCCACGCTTTGGAACGGGTTCCTCGTGTGCAGTCCACTCGGATGACTGTCGATTGGACTTCGGAGTGAAATGATGGAGCCATGTTTCATCCATTGTCACATATCGACGCAAAAATCCCAAATATTCGTGAATGATATGATGTACACGTTCAGTTGATATCTTTAGAGTGTCTGCTATTTCATTCAATTTCAATTGATGGTCATTCAAAATCATTTTGTGGATTTTTTTAATGTTTTCGTCGGTAACAACCTCTTTTGGGTGTTCACCGTCTTCGGTGCTCATTTCACCACGTCTAAACTTAGCATACCAATCCTTGATGGTTGATTTTCCTGGGGCAGTGTCCGAAAACTCGGCATCAAGCCAAGTTTTTGCTTCAACTGTATTTTTTCCCTTCAAAAAGCAATATTTTATAAACACGCGAAATTCCTTTTTACCCATTTCTTTCACAATAACAAAAGTTGCTTCACTCAAAATGCTATAATTCACAAACTAATGATCCGACAGCTGTCAAATTTATACACGCATCTTTTGAGGGTTAGGGCTAACTAAAAAACATATGTATTTAATTCTAATAGCATCATCTATGTGTCAGGCCGGGGATTTTTCAATTGACCTGTTACATCTTTACATGTTAAAAAAAAAAAAAAAAAATCGCGTAATTACGGAATAAATTTAAATTTTAAAAACACAGTACGGTAAGCAAATAAAAGTACTATAATTACCACGCACTTATATTGTGACGACCGTCCTTCAATACTTAATTCTAATGCCACCTTTCCTTCTAATTATTCAGTCAATGATTATTAGACTTCAAATGAAGAAACGTAAGAGCAAGGTAAAAAAATACTTTATTAATAATCACTGAAGATCGCTTTCACGCATCTCAATTTGTCAAATCTAAATCATGATCGACTAATAAAATCTTAGCTTACCAATTACTCACTCGTTCTGATTCAACCACGTCTAGCAAACAGCCGATTCTTATCTTAATACTTCAACTGAGATTCGTTTCAATCCAAAAGATTGACTGTGATGCTTTAATACAATTTACAAATATTTATCAACCTGGCATTATCTTCACTCTCCCTTCATCCTTTCTTTTAATTTTGTTTCATTCATGTATCACAATCCTTAATTCACTTAACTGCTCTTCTTATGTTCATCTAATTTATCTAATCACGTTTCATTTTGGTTAGGAAGAAATTGTGTTGTTATGCAATTCAAATTATAATAACGCCCCGGAGGTTAGTGAAGAGAAAATTATGAATAGCCCATTGCCTGTCTAAAATGTACTGGAAGATTTTTGATCTGCTGTTCGACAGACGGAAAACAACCTTCAAGAGCAAACGTGTTTTAATCATTAAAAGGTTCGTTAAAACCAAATTTGATTCTATGCAGATTTCTTCCTACCCCCAATTAGAACAACAAGAATCTTACAAAAATAATGTGGATGTTTAAGTAATATAAAATCAGAAAACATCCTTTAAATTTTCTTTTACCAGCATAATACATGCGAAAGAACCTCATTTGTTTGCAACATCGCGTTGCCTTATCAGATCCCAGGGCACGAAAGGTATAAACTCCTAGCATGATTGCTCACAAATAAAAGGTGTGACGGTCTTTACCGTAAATTGTTTTATCACGCCGTGCGGCGATTTATTAACTGGATTCTCTCCGGTACTCCATCACCTTGTCTTCTGAAGGCGAGGTAGGAAGAGAGAAGGGGTGGGGCAAGAGATTCCACACCTAAAAGAAGTATTTCGGGCAGCCATCGTAATAATCGTCGCGATATCCGGTGGAGTGGTAAAAAGGGGTGAAGGGCCTTAATGAAGCTGGAAGAGCGTTGTTTACTTCAAGGGACGCCCACACCCGCCAACTGTAAGGGGCCCTGAGGCGCCAGGGCGTAGCCCAGCCCCCGTACGCCTAGCACCCCGTAATTTGGCCAAGCTGCGGAGGCCACACCCAGTTCCATGACGATTTGAGTTAGAATTTTACTTTTTTTATATTACCTATTGCAGCTCGAATTCCGGTGATGCATTTTGTTTCGTTGGAGGGGAAAAAAAAAAGGTTGAACAAGAGTAGATCGAAAGATTCCGTTCAGGCGATGGAATCATTAAAAGACTGCTAATAATTTTACTTTGTTTGTAGCTTTAGAATTAAAACACGATACAGTAAAATATTCGAACTTAATGTGATGCAAACTTTGGATAGTGTATTTATTATCAATCAATTTGCGATCGAGTAACTAGTTAAAACAACTGCTATATTAGCGAAAAAATTGAATTTGTGAGACACTTAACTCTTCATATCTTGGTGTAAATTTTAGAAATCCTCGTCATAAAAAAAAAAAAGACTAACCTATAAGAATATTGGAATTTAAATTCTCTCCTCTCTTCAATTCATTTTTACGTTTCATTCAGCACCTTTCAATTAATGAATTTCTTTTTATTCCTTTCTTTTTTTACTGAAGTAACGTGAACAGCTTCCTGAACACTTTTTGGATGAGTTGAATTGACATAATTCTTGAGTAACGCAACACATTAACCAAAGCATGTCAAATCCGCAGACAGCCTGTGGCCTATAAAGAATGTCACCCAGCCAACATAACAGCAAGCAACAAAAATTTTACTACAATTATTGTAACTTAGTTTTTGAAATTTCTAATTATTTAAAATCAATGACAACCAACCACAACATTCACCAATGAATTTGTATCACAAGTCGTGTCGAATCGACGACTTTCCCTCACCAATAGCACATAATATTTTAGCAGCCGATAATACATTTCTTAGTGTGCCAGAAATAAAATATTCTATTTATTAATTTGTATAGTTATTTTCTGTTTGGTTTGTTAAAATTCAAGGAAAAAAATAAGGATTTGTATTAACATGTGCTTATATGTTGTTGTTTTGAAAAAATGGTGTCAACAAAAATGCGTGGGCATATTAGGTTCAAAATACTGACATTATAATACATTTTGATTATAATAAATACATTAAGTTTGCTTAAGGTATATTTACATAATGCAAAGATATACTTAATTTAATATTTTGCTGTCCGTTTTAATTTCCGAACAGAATATCATTGTTTACTTTAATAATTCAACATTTGTTCTTATCCTTTTTGTTGTAAACACTGGCAATCTTTTTGTACTTCAGAATGTTTTGACTATGAAAATAAAAATGCGTTAGGAATTTGAAGAAGGTATTTTCTTTTCTTGACAGTACTTCTTCTGTTGAGCATGGGGCTCGGAAATACGCTTACTTTACGCGAGCTAATATACATTTTGAGTTTTTTCGAGAACTGAACAGAAGGGGAGGGGGGGAAGTACATGTTCAAATGAAATCAAAATCAGCAAAGCCAATTTCAATTTTCCTTTATTAACATATGCTAACATGTTATGATTATGATAATTGCATTTAATTTGCTTTTGGTATTATTTAGTGTTAACAATTACTTATCTATTTCTAGTCCTAGCATTCATTATGTACTGGTATTTAATGAAACGAGTTGTTAATAAAGCTAAACACAAAATTGCTGACGAGCAACAGTTTTTCAAAGAAAAGTGGGTCATGAATAATTTCTGCAGTGATACAAAAAATACAATAATCTGCTTGATATGTAGTAATGCTTTTAGCGTACCAAAGTAATATAA
The DNA here is from genome assembly GCA_019974015.1 of Nephila pilipes. Classification (NCBI taxonomy): domain Eukaryota; kingdom Metazoa; phylum Arthropoda; class Arachnida; order Araneae; family Nephilidae; genus Nephila; species Nephila pilipes. Next base: position 1,295,661 of record BMAW01083363.1, read on the forward strand.
TATAAAACATCATCACAAACAGGAAATGACTATGATACTAATCACAACAGTAGTCCTTTAATTTGAAAACATAGCATTAATCCCTTTGTGTTCCTCGTATTTGATTAGGGCCCTGAAAAGTTTTCATAAAAATATTTACCATCAATTGATCTTTATTCTAACTTTGAGTTTTACAGTAGGTGGTCGATATACTTTTTAATACACATAAAAATGTATGCATAGAGTAATTTAAAGAGGCAGATGTTTTCAGGGCGTATTTCAGATTTCATTATTATTGCCTGGATTTTTGTATCACTTTATAACTATAAGTAAAAGCTGCAAACATTTCTTTTCTTTTTGCATTTCACAATTCCTAGCAATCTGACATATATTGACACACACACAAAAAAGAGCAAACAGCGTTATCATTAATACATTTATTAAAAATATTTTTAGCACTTTTGATTTCGAAACAATTCTTTTACTACGTTAAGAGAAATTCCGCAGTGGAATAATGTGAGAGCACTATTTTGCAAGAATAGGCTAAACACTAAGGGGATAAAGACGAAGGATTTTGAAGCCAAAACTAAATAGTGTAATTTTCCCACCACGTCATGTTATAGTTTTCGAGCTAGGATCTAACATGTGACAGTTCTCCTTATTTCACGCGATGAATTTAGGAGTAAACGAGTTACAAAAGTTGACCTCTTTTAAATTACAGTATTTATTTTCAACACAGCTTTTAAAACCTTTCTACATCAAACATTATTTCATTATGAATTGAAGAAACGCAAGATGGAAAAATGAAACAACGAAAATATTTTTCACATAGTAGTAAAATCCTTTATCCTTCATATAATAAAGTTAATATCATGCTTTCGTCTAATATGAGTTTTCCTTTATGTCTTTGCTTTTATCAGGACAGCTGAGTCTGAACACTTCAACAGTGTATGGGGACGTTTTTCAATTAGCACTTGAAATATTCGGTAAGAAGACAAGAGCAGAAAAGAAGTCGAAAAAAGCCGTTACACAAGGATGGGCAAATAATAAGGAACGCCAATATTATTTGAATATGGCTCAGCGCATTCAAGCCCACATGGCAAGCAAGATGCGGGGAGAGGGGTACAATACAGATGGGGTTGAATTCTCGGTTAGTCAATGAAAGCCGACAGAGACCTTGAACTTTTTGACAATAAGGAAGACCGCGACCCTTTCAATTCATTCCGATAAGTAACTTTCATAGTCTCTTTTCGAGTCATTTAGCTTTCTGAAATATTGACGCACTTCAAGGGAAGGGTTCGTCATATTGCAAAGATGCAATTTCCTTAGAATACAGAAATTGCTTTTCGGCAACAGTACGTTTATTGGAGTAAATTATGGGCCATACAGGAGGAAAAAAAATCAACCGGAAAGGATTTACATAATACAGTGAGACAAATTATACATTAGTTTTTAAAAAGCTGCTCTACACTTTGCTAAATGGCGAACTAAATTCAAAGAAATGCAAGTCATTACTTTGAATTTATAAAATAATGAAAATATTATTGATACCATTTTTTATTTTTGAAAATAATTTCAAAGGTCAACTTTTTCCCCTTCAATTACATCATCATTAAGTAATTAGTTTTCAAAAATGTTAAAAAGTTTCGTTTCTTAATCAACAAAAATCAAAAGCAACAAATATATACCATTACCAAAAATGGGCATAATATGCAATAGATAGAAAAAAAAATTCTCTATACTTCTTGCAGAATATGTATTTCGGAACTTACATTTGACAAAAACAATAAACAAATCGATAAGGTCTCCAAAATTTTAAGAAGTATTAATAATATACTCATAGTAGTCCTCTTGCAACGGAAACCGCCAAATAACGAACAATTCTGTTGATCCCAGTCCCTTTGAAAAACATACTTATTTAATTTCTTATTAAGGGACAAAATGTCTGGTCCGGTGGTGTCCCTTACTGGGAGGTGCTATGCAAATCTTACACACACAGAGAGAATTTATTGAATTTGAAATCTATCAATATTTTTTCCAGCTATCTACCATAATTATATTAGAAGAAAACAATCTCTACGAATCTTTGTCCAAATTTAGTGCATGACAGCTTCGTGAATCGTAAATCCGGATCCGCTTTTTAAATTATATAAGTTTGAAACTTTGAAAAGGTCTTATGTTGAATCATACAATTATTTATTCCATTTCAGGAGGGTGTTGGGAATGGCTTCTGATCACGACACTTCCACTATCACACAGGAAGTATCACGATAAAATTTTTTTTAACCAAAGCGAGAATTCCACCTTTTGTGTGCAGTTTACTTTACTTGCCAAAACGATGCGCAGCTGAGAAAGAAGAGAAGTGGCTTTGGAGAAGGGATGGAGAAATATGGTTCACACAAAGAGGAAGGTTTAACCAACAAGACATTGTTCAAAATCCCTTCCGAATTTTGATGCAAGCCGTACAAGAGTCCTATCCAGATTAGTTACATGATCACATTCTTTATGACCACAGCTGTGGTCTGTATCTATTGTACCCTGTCGCTCATCCACTTTTTCAAGGATAGGAATCTATTCTTACCGCCACACGTGCACGATGTGAGAGGACGATAGCGTGATCTTTATTCCCCCTCCCTACTGAAGATCCGAGAAACCGCTAAAGGGCATGGCGTAATCTCTCCTTTTACCATGGGCAACAATTGAAGATCAAAGCATAAGATAAGGTCAGCGGAAAGTGAAAATAAAAAACCCTCAGGGCTATTATTCAAATCACTCTTAACGGAGATCGCCCCTTTTTTTCTCTCCAAAAAGCAAGCCAAAGGGGAAAAAAAAAAGAGAAAAGAACCAGAGGATTAAAAGAGATGGTGTTACATTATGGAGGGAGCTCAAAGGGTTATATTTGAAACGGAAGAGCCTTATTTTGTTACGTTCCAATTTGCATACTAGAGTGCGACCGTGAGAAATAAATGAAACAGAAGAATTTCTACGGCTTCAGGATTCTATAGCATAGAAAGAATTCTTATGAAATTAAAAGATGTCATTTAAAATAAAATTTAAACTGCGTCAGCTAACTGTACCGAAAGCCATGCTGATAAAAAATATTTGATGCTGAATGCTTAGAGATTAATTTATTTAGTTCGCTCAAAACGCAGTGCGAGAATTATTGGAGACAAAACTCTCAGACCTCAGTCTTTAGTAGAATCAAGATTGATTGCCTGTTTTATTAAAGTCGCACTGAGAAGCAACACGGAGCTATTGGCGATTTAGAAGAATTGAGAGTTGAACATGTAACACGATTGAAACATCGCCGAGATCATGAGCTCTCACATTACCACTCGGCTACCGAAGTGATAAAATGTTTAAGGAAAAAATTTCAAAGAAAGAATGAAATACAAACAAATGATGAACAGAAAAAAAAATCACACGTACATATCAATGCATCATGGAGAGTTACATTTTCTCGGATAAGGTTTAAAAATGTATGAAAAACTATTAAATTTGTCGCGATTAACATCAGCATCAATTTTTGTCAAAATTATCACGAATTATAAACAATTAAGTACGGTTTAACAAATATTTGTACTATTTGGGTGCTAATAACATTCAACAACAAAAGAAATTAGTTTTCTATATTAATCTTGCTCTGTAATAACACCAAGTAATGTTGATATTTCATAAATTTGAACAACAATAGACTAGAGAATAGCACTTATACTTTTAACATAACTAAATTCTCAATTTATCTCTGTAAATTATTTTCTATCTGGAGACTGATTATTATTAATGCATGCAATTATTTATTTATATAATTAAACTTTTGCTAGTTCAGAGTTTTCACATATCTTGCATTAATAAATGGAACTAGCAAAATTACATGCATATTTTTAGGATTAGAAAAATTACAAGAGTAAAAAAAAAAAAGAAAAAAAAGAGGGGAGACGGGTATGAGCCGCACGTGCACACAAACTGTAAAGAAATGCAAAGGCGAAATTTATTTTTGCAGTAAATTTTCAGTAAACTCCACTTTTGTTTCCAGGAAGCAATTTTTTGCAAACCAGGAAATGCATTTTAGAAAATGGATTGAGAGTTGACATATTGTGAACAACAATAGTAGTTTTTTTTTAGTACAAAATGATGTAATAATCTTGCACAACATTGCTTACAATGTCACAAAAAGGTTTTTTCACCGTTTTTATTACGAAGTCTATGAATATGAATATGATTTTTTTTAACAGTTCATTACTATTATTTCACCATGTTTCGTTGCAGTATATCACTACATTTTACTCCATACCATATATTTAAAATAAGTTTTTCTTTTCTCAAATTCTTATATTTCCCATTCAATTTGGAATGACATGTACAAATTTCGTGGCCATTCCGTTTATTTATGAATACCCAAAGAACATTAAAAAACAGCACCTTATGATTATGCCATGTTCGATGATTTTTGATCCATACTTTACTCTAGAATCAGGAGATGTTTTGTCCCTAATGACATTTTGGCGCCTTCCGCAATAATTCCAGTAGTTTAAACCACCTGGAAAACCGCTTGAACGATTAAAGTAGTCGATGAAAACCACCCCCTCCGTAAGTGCTGCCGGAACTGAGGCGGCAACATGCCGGCGTGCATCGTAACGTTACACCAAGAATATTTGGGAAAAAATCAAGATTTGCAAAGGACCAAAACAGCGGACATCCCCACGCAATGCAGAAGACGAGGGGCGTGAAGCTTACCTGAGTGATCACACTATTCGAGAGCATCCAGGTTGATTGAAGGGTTCTACTAATCGACCCACAACTAAAACTGCGCGTGGAAAGTAGGAAAAAAAAATATTTCTCTTTTTTCCACCTGGACGTGGTTGGTGTGGCGTAAATATTTCAAGAGTAGAAGAGGACAAAAAAGAACAAAAACGGTTGCAGAAGGAGGCATGCGTTCTGTCAAGTGTCTATAAGAGGTTTTTAGGAGGGATAAAAAAAGGAGAAAAAGATTTAGAATTCGTGTATGCATTTAAAAAAATTCTTTTTTTTTTGTACTCAAATCTAAAATGGAGTTAAAAATACAGCATCACCCAGATAATATTTGCTATCGATAAATTTAGGAAATAATTCATAAGGCACAAGCATTAGAAAATCATAATGTCACTAAAGTTGATTTGGTTGCATTGTATATACAGTCGACAAAGAGAGGACGTGTTTATAAATGAATTTTTCACATAAAATTCTGCCGTCTTAAGAGGGGATATCAGTTCGACGTAATAACTGCTGAAACGTTCGTCTATTTGTCATTTTAAATAACACAAATTGCCAAAAATAATACGTTATTAAAAAAAATGCGCAAAAGTAATCCCCCATCTTCTATACTCTCAGGCATTTTTTTATCCCATCTTCAACATATGTATATAGAGTTTTTAATTATTGCTGTACGTAAAAATAAAGTTCGGCAACATATTCTTTTCATGAAAAAGACCGCAAGATTATCCAACTTTATATAACTGTTACATAAATAAAACTACCCAAAATGGTCTTTTGGTATTTTCGATATAAAAATAATACACTTCAGGTCCTTGCGAATAATATCGGATATTACATATGACTTACGAAAGCGAAAATTCAAATCTTTTTGATTTAATAATCAGTAATTATGATATACACATGAAAACTCGGAAAGTATAAAACTGTTAATTTTTTTTTCATTGAATTGGCTTTTATCTCTAGCAATCTTACTCAACATCAAATACTATAACAACAGATTCTTCGAAGTACGCGTAAAATTGCTATTTAGTCTAAATTCCGTTTCAAAAAATTAATTACGCAGTACTATTAAATACTGATCAACAACATAAGGTTTGTTTTTATTTATCTTCAACAGAATCGAGTTTTTTCACTGTAGGATTAATCTTAAAATGGGATGAATGAATATCAACTTGGTCACTATAAAATTCTTTTGTTTTTATTAGGAGTTCTTGAGACTTTTAATAATAAAATGGACCTCTTTACCAGCAATGTACAACCTTTGGACTCTTTCTCATATGGATACCTTCCCTCACGAGCTTATTTCCTTAATTAGATATATATCACACATAAATGCATAAAAAAAAAAATAAGATACAACAATAATACCCGTGCGTCTTTCTTAGCACATTAAATAACAAATACTTAAATAATAGTTAATATCCTAAATAACAATGCATAAATACATTTGGTATAAGAGAAATTTAGGATTTTTTAAAATTTCCTACACAGATTCCACTACGAAGGTTTGTTTGCCTTGATGATAAAACAAGTTGAAATGTGGTATATTTGATGACAGGAAAAGCAACACTGCTGTAATTTGTTGCCACTGGAAATAAAGATGTCTGTTTGAGTTTTTAATGGATCGTTTGAAATCTTTTCGTGGGTGGTTTGTAGATACCTGGTCAATATAACTGTTAAGTTTCAGAAAAAAAGTGATATGTCCAATTTTTCTTTGAATCACTACATATTTAGATCCATTGAGATAACTTAACTCAATAGAAGAGCTTTATTTTTCTGTCTTCAACATGATATTTATAATTCGAATTTATTGGTTTCAGGAAAAAAAAAACGCATTTTAATTATCTGTAAACATGAATTCAATATTATTCTTCGCTTCAGTCTCTTTTTAAACACAGTGACCAGATGGAGTCGCATGCATTTTTTTTATTTTATTTATTATATGTCAGAGGTAAAATATAATTCATTTCAGTCAAAACCAACAATTTTTTTTTCTCGTGCAAGCCCACCGGCAGATGGTAAACCGACATAGTACATAAATCAGACAAGAAAACTTTGTTTCAACAACTGTCATACAACCGCCCGCAATGTCAACAATCTGAAAATAATCTTTTTGATCTCGTATTGAGAAGGCCCGTTTTGTTACCAACTCAATCACCCAAAAAAACAGTTGCACGACCAGTAAAGTATGGGCGTTCGTTCTGGCAGTCTTTTATCAGCAACATCGGATGTATTTCCGCCTCCAGCCATTAATACCGGGCAGAGATAATAAAAAAAAATTGGCCCAATCATTAATCAAATCAAACAGCAGGAAAAGAACAGGAGGGATATTTAAGGAGTACGCATGGGGAGTTCATAAAACAATTTTTCAACATTTTGGAGCGAAAACCTTAGTTCCGTTGAGTGTTCATAAATGACAACTGAATACGGAGTCTCAGTAATATATGTATAATGCGAACTTAATATGAAATTTAAGGATATACCCTACGATATTATGAACTCGACATGTTCCAATCACTAGCATCAAAGGCACTTAAAAATAGTTTTACTTCAAGAACATTCTTGTCTTTTATCGATTAATTATCAATGTTAATTAATTGATGCCGATTAAGAGCAAGGTGTTAAACCAAATATTTTGAAATAGAAAAAGAACGGAGAAAAAAAGATAAAAGCTGCGATGATAAAAAAAATTTAGAAATAATGTATTTTGATACTGCCAGAACATCTTTATGCAGATTTCCATTTAAATAAAACCGTTTTCATTCTCTTTATCTTTTTTTAATCCATTCAGAAAATGGGTCTCAAAAGAACCTATTTAAAGATGCTATTTCGTCGAGAATTCCATTTTAAACTACAACTTAAAAATCAAGTTTTTAAATTGCGTAATTTAGTTGTACTGTTCTGAATATGATTTTCAACAGCCTCCAAACAAGAAAAACGACATACAGGGGGAGGGGAGAGCAAAAGATAAAAATTTTTGTTAATAAAATATTCTCACAGGTGCTTCTAAAAATTATATTTTGCTACTTCAAGCACTTTATTTTCTTCCGTTTTAAAAATCTAATAATAAATAATAATAATAAAATAGAACAGTTACGCGTACCAATTTTGTTCAATAATATCAATTCTTAATGTGTGTACTTATTCCACTGTTATCTAACGTTTATAAAGAAAAGTACAGACCATTTAGTTCATTTTAAATTGCATGACATGCACTAATTGTTGCGAACATTTGACATAAAAACAATTTTTATAGAAATGCATTACGTCATGAATTAAGTTTGCTTAGTTCACAATATGAGAATGAACAATATGAGAACAATACACTTAAGTATAAAATTTTTGTAAACATCAGGATTTAAAAAGAGTCTAATTTTCCTATTCAGGGAGAGCATTTAAATTGGTAGAGAAATCACGGAAGGTAAAAATACAACTATTATTCATATTTTTGGAATATTAAAACGAAAAAGAAAATATAAATCATCTGTATATTCTCATCAAAATTTTGAAATTAATGATTGGTATCATTTATATAAAAATGTGTGACAATTAGCAAATAATTCATCAAACTTCAAAAAATTAGTTTAATCTTATACACTAAAAATAAAACCCTGACTTCTTATATCGAGAGTGTGTGTGTGTTTTAATTCAAAAACAAGATTGGAACCTCTTAGCATCCAGGCTCTCAAAACAAGGTCAGCATAACTTGATGAAATGTGTTGCAGAAAGGTTGAAGATATGATATAATCCATTGGCGTAAAAAGTGTCAAATGTTCCATTAGAAATTATAGGCATAGTGTCCAACAAAATTTTTACGATATACAGAATGCAAAAAAAAAAAAAAAAAAAAAGACAGGTTTAAACTCTCCTAATTTAGAAATCTCTCGTATGGAAATGCCTTCGGTAAAAAAATTAATACAATTGAGATCTTTTTCACATAAATTAGATATATTTTCCAAAAATAAATATGTGTACATTTACTTTATGAAGCCTATGATAAAAAAAAAAAGTATAAGGACAACGGATTTTTTATCTAAACTTACAGTAAATTTTGCATATTTGTAAGCATGACCATTCCAAACATAAAAATTGAGTTTTCAAAAAAATCCCGTTTTCATCATTTCTTCATTATTTTTGCACGATAGCCAAATGAAACTCGTCTTTCTGACTTTGGAAAAGGGAAAATTATTGCTTTTAAAGAATGCGCCCTAAACGAGAATGAAATTTCGAATAAATAAATAAAAGATTTTAAACTAGTTCATAATTTTCTTTAAAAAATTCCGGAAAAGTGTGGAATGAAAGAACCAACTGGAAGATCAGAAACTCTAGCGCATCTACAGAAAAGAACGACTGTAAGAAGAAGTTCCCAGACAAAATAAATTTTCAACTAAATTAGAAGAAATTTCGACTTATGTTGTTTCATACGAACACAGTTCAAAATGTTTCGGATAAAAATTCTAATATTTGGCATGGAAAGATAGTCCTCACGTCTGCCTCTTACAAATCAGCGTAAGAAAAGAACATCTGGCTTATCAAAAAAATACATTTCTTGTGGTCCGAAAAGGAATAGTTTAATTTTTTTTCTATCTGCGTAAAAGTTTTTGCCAAGCATCAATACGGTAAGGGATAGTAATGATTTGAAGCGCTTTCGCAGCAACTACAAAATGAACTCTGATAAATATGTTAGGCGATAATTTGTTACCTGAAATCCCACAATTATCGCCTAAAAAAGGCTTTAAAAAATCTAAAAACAGGATAACACTTCAATATATGTTTCTCAGAGTGAAAAGTTCTGGTTTGAAGGTAATTCAGCAAATTTACTAAACTGACTGGTAATGATGTGAATGAAAATAGGGGTTTATGAGACAAGAGCCAAATCAAATTTTCCTCCAATAGGAAACCTCCCTCTACCTCACTGAAATAGAAAAACTCAGTTTCCCCGCAATGAATCCCGAACTCTTACCAATTTGAGTAGCTGCTTCCTGATTGGACAGCAGCATTTCACCCTGTACCCTTCCACCCCTCTGCAATGAAATATGCTCGAAGTTCACCTAGATTCTCTTAATAAGCTCAGAAATCTTATTTTATTCATTGAATTCCTAATTTTAATAATTTATTTCAACTCAAGTAACTTCTCTCATTTTATTTAATTTGTTAAGTTTATTTAATTTTATTATTTTTGCGAACATCCAAATTTACTCATGGGCAAGTAAACTTTTGTCAGGTTAAACTTTTCTGAGTTTAACCTGACAAAAGTTTAACCTAATCTTTAATACTGTTATTAAAGATTAAAGTCCCTTAGGGCTAGGTACTCTTCAATAAAATCACTAAGAGCCAAATCGAGCTATGCTGCGCCAATTTATATTTTAGTGCTATCTGGATGAAACAAAGGTAGGAGAGAAAAAAAAAAAAAAAAAAAAAAAAAAAAAAAAAAAAGAAAACAAGGATGATCGAAAATAGAGAAGGAATGTTAAGGTATCTCGGGGAACGGGTCACCCATGTTTAATAAATACAGCAAACTCTACGGGGGAGAACTTCAC
>BMAW01083363.1:1315934-1369145 GCA_019974015.1 Nephila pilipes
AAAAAAAGGAAGAAAAAAACTGTTTTCCAAGTGATATGATGAGGTTAGTGCACTTCCTTCGCCCGCGGGTGAGCGAGGTCGCTCAGATCACGGCCACTGGACAGCTTGAGACTTACAAATGCCCTCTTTATTGATGGGTTACATAACTGGCAATTCCTTTCACATACCCACATCCCACCCCACCCCACCACCGCCATTCTCAACTCGGGAAAATAAAAGAACCAATAAGTACTTCGCTTGGAAAATTTTGTGGGTTTAGTTTATGAGGGGCATAGTTATATCGCGATTCACGCTCTTAATTAGTTCCGAGACTCGGTTCCCAAGACGAAACGTTTCCGAACCGAAGCCATCCCCCTCCCCTTTAAATTAAGAAAAATGGAATTAACCCGATTAAGTTGTAGAACCAAGTTATTTTTACCTTGTTTTTATCGGTTTAGCTAAAAAGAAATATAGAAATAAATGAAATAGACTTTATCATGAAAAATTAACACAAAAATAAACACACGATAATTGCTTGTTCATATGGTGGATTGTTGAAACGGGAAAGAGTACCACAAATAGCACTACTTGGAAGGAGCATAAAAGAGGAAGGTTTCTCTACACAGTTAATCTATTTTTTTCGATAATTGAAATTATTTTCATGATAATTTTAATGAACCGAGTGTCAACTTTCATATCCAAAATAAATATATAAAAATACTTGCAAAAATCAGGGGGGGGAAACGAATAACACAAAAACATTACTTTTCTTACCCCCCCCCCCAAAAAAAAATATTTTATTCTATGATTTAATGCATTTTACGATATCGCATTATGTAAAGGTAGGAGCGATTGCATTACAAGCAGATTTAGCAGTACTATCTACAATAGTAATACCCTTGATACTCACGAGGGAGGGTGGGTTGCTAAATTGTATTTGGATGTTTTGAGAATACAGGTTATTAATTTAAAAAAAAAATGCTTTGGCTATTAATGGATGAGACGAATGGTTTGGGTGATTTAAAGATTGCAATATACTCATGGAATCTGTAAATAAAATTTTCATCAAGACGACTTGATAAACCGTCTCATACCTATTGAATAACAGGGATTTCAGCATAAACACAGAATAGGAAGGATGAAATTGAAAATCATGAAGTGAACAATGCATTAAAAATCAGGTACTAACATGATTCGATAACATATATCCGTCAGTGTAGATGTGGGTGAAATCAGGGTATTGCTTTGCTAAGTCATTAAAAAGTAGTGCGTAAATATTTTGCGAGCGCGGCGGTGTCTGATTTTTAAGACTTTTAAAACGATATTTTGAAATCAAAAATCTGATTAAACCAAGGGGTAAAACTCCTGGGTGGTGACGCATCGAAGATGGCCTTAAGTTGTGTTAGAGAGAGCCAAACCGAACTTTCCATGAAGATTGTTTGTGAACTGCTTTGAGAGTGAATAAAATTGTTCGTGAGTCGAGATATGACGCAGGGCTTATGCATGTTAAATCTATCGAGGCGCCAAGTCTTTCCGTTAGCGCGGTGCAGAAATTTGGAGATGGGGGGGTTGCAGCTCAGGTGTCATCCTCGTCACTTGAGCCAGGTCCAAAATTACGTCGCCAATATCCCTCGTGTTTCTTCTGCGACGTTAAGAATTAATTGATTAATCAATCAATCAATCGAGGTATGCCTGTATAAACTAAGGAGTATTCGTAGATCACACTGGTTTTCGGAATAATAATTACATTGGATGCCTGAATGAACATGTCTAAAAATACTTTCCTTGACAAATTATGTAATTTCATCTTTTTTTTTTTTTTTTTTTTTTAATTCTCATTCGCCGAATTTTACTTTGAAAATCCAGTTCTAATAAGATGGTTAATATATCACTTCAGCAAAGGAAGCAAAAATTAAAATTTTATATACGTCAAGTTCGTGTCTTTAAGTCTAAGTTCAAGACCGGGAGGGCGTAAAAGTTTAATTAAAAAGGATATTATTTTATAAAAAAAATATGATTGATATATGAATCAAGGACATATAAAAAGACTGGTCATGCAATAAACTTTATCATCCAGTAATAAATATTTACTGTAAGGATTTACACTAAAGCACGAGATAAATATTTATTACACACATTTATGCAGCATGGGCAGGTTGTACATGGGCATAAAATATGAGTAAACATTTATTTGCATGTTTACATGAAGTATGGAAAATAAAACTGGCATATTATACAAAGAACTACACATGAAGCCTGATTTCATGTTGATTTTTAATGAAACATTCTCATAATTAAACTAACAAGAAAAAAATTCAAATAAAAATTACAATGTCAAAAATAGCTTCAGGGGAGAATCTAGAAATATTTTTGCGGATAAATATTAGTTTGCGGATAAATATTTGATTGTATTAGTTTTGATTAATAAACTACCGGATCGTAATTTTGTAAAAGATTTTTAGTTGACCACCGATACTTTGGAGAGTTTTTAGAATGGCACTTGGAGATTTCTTTGATGCTTCGTAATAGAGAAAGTATTAGAATCATGAACAAATCGAAATATCATCAACTGTTAAAGAGCTGCGTAAAATAAAACTTTTTCCCGGGCACGAAAGAGATGGATTCAGAAGAGAGAGAATTCATCCTGGTCTGCCTCCACTGACTATTAAGCCCGACGAGGGAGGTCAATTTACAACCGTCAATCACGACACTTATCTAGAGGACATCCAAGATATAGTGCTACAGCAACAGAACAATGGGAAACCTAATATCTGATCATTAACTCTAAAGTAGTGACTACGAATTCCGAAGGAACCACAAAAAGATTTACCACCAGCCGATTGACAGAAGCGGATTCATTCCAGCCATCCGTCCACAGCAATTGTGATTGATTATTGATGTCGCACTGAGAAGCAACACGAGGGGTATTGGAGATAAACCTCGTAATTTTGAACCACGAGTTTCCACACCACGTCAGCGCGCCCTCTCCTACCCAACGCTCGCTTCTACCAATCATATCGCTCATCCTACTTAACACTCTTAAGACATTCTAATACTATCAATCCTCTTTTTTTTTTTACTATTATTCCAAAACTATTACTCATAAATTCTATTAATACCTTCATGTTTTTATCCATGTTATGCTCCTTTAGACAAAGAAAAAGCAGTTCTCTACACTGCTGGAACTTTAAAGAACGTAGCCTACTTGACGTCAGCGCGGCGATTCGAGGTTTCGACCTAATTTAACATGCATCAGCCCCGCTAAATGGCAAGTCTTTAGTGGTACCAGGACTCGTCAGGAACAACATCGCTTGCGAATCCGCGACCATGATCACTAGGCTGCTGTGGCTTTCCCGTCTACAGCGAAGCACGGGCTAAAAGGTATTCGCAAAATCTCCTTCTTACGGGGCGCCACACACGCAAACGTGCAGGATAATAAGCAAACAATGAAAAAAAGGGAGTTAAATAGAAAAACAAAGAAACTGTTAAAGAACAAAAAGATTAATTATCAACAAAATTGATTTTAGCATAAAGAAACTTATTCAATATGAACAAAATAATGAGTAAGTGATGGGAAAAAAGATAAAAACTGGTTGACAAGAAGTAGGGTTTAAAATAAAGAAGGATCGCTAGGGTCACCATGTTTATCAACGAAAGTATAAACCCCATCAGAAAGAAAAAGATCACCATGGGTACGTCTGAGACATGATTTCCGTACTTACCTAAAGAAGGTAAGCCTCGAGGGAAGAATAATTTCAGAACTGGAGTGGAAGAGTTTTTAATTTACTTATCAATATTTATTAATACATCTAAATCATTATAATTTATTTTATAGGTTAAGTGAGTTGAACTATAGTCTATCTTATCCTCCCTCTCCCTTCTAATATTATAAGTTTTACGAAAACATCTTAATTAAACATTTCTTCAAAAAATACACGATAAATAGAACAACTGTCTTCAGTGTTCATGTTTCAAATACTGCAGTTTTTTTTTTGTTTTCTCATATTACCATCACATATGAGTAGATCCAATGGTATTTGACGAGAGTTTCATGACTGTGATTCGCAGCCAGATAATGAATGAGGACGTCAAAAGAGGTGCTATTTCGTTTTCCTAGCTTCCACATTACACGAGGATTTTGATAACATGGACCCGAGATTCGACTGGTACGTATACACCACTGGCAACAAAGTAAATGACCTTCACAACCACACCATCGTGGCTCCCTAGAACAACAGTGTCGAAATGATTTAGCATAAATAACAATGGAATAGACGGATCTTCTGCGGTTTGGGGATGGTTTCACAAGGTACATATCGGGATGTTTTGAAAATGAGACTAATGTATATCATTATAATTTTCTTCCTTTCAGCTCCAAAAGAACGGAAAATCAATCTTAAGGTTTTGAAAAAAATATCAAAACAACAGAGACGAAGGTATGAAATTATTTATCTCTAAACAAAACTATTTTATATCCATAACTTTTTAACAAAAATATAATAAGATAAAGCGCTTTTAAGAATACTTTTCATAACTCAATGTTTTGGAGAAATGTTAGCTAAGATGTTTATTGCATATGAACTATCTCCAAAAAAAAAAAAAAAAGCCCTCTAATAATTGTAAGAATGTGTGTGCATTTCCTACGTTGTTTATCGCTTTAGGTGATAAAGTTTAAACTATTACACAAAGCAGAACATCACAATAGCAAATATGCTGAAAAGTACGATTTTTCGAATGATAATTTCAAATATTGCAATGAATGAGTTTCTCACCAGACAGAGTTATTTTCATTGATAAAAGTGCTCACGTATACGAAAACTTCTCAGGAAATGAAATGATCCCCAAATACCTTAACAAACCGCAGCTTCGTGCGCAACATTAGTAACCCCATTATCATCAGATGAATCTAAGTTATTTATCACTTGAAATGAGAAAAAGATTTCATCGGAATGCTTCATCGTTCGATAAAATTCTTTAAGGCCGTTTTCGCGTAATGTTGAAGTATAGGACATATAATCGGCGCACATTCTTATTTTTTTCTTCAGATATTAAAAATAATAAAAGGTTAATACTATGAGAGCCTAGATTGAAAAGAAATATATCTGCATGACCATAACCTCTCGATCTATAGACTAATTTTTTACATTTCTTGTTGTACCTGAAAATAAATGTGCTCTGCATGTAATGCGTTTTCCAAAACGTGGGTCGCTATGTTATAGTTTGGGAACTCCTGGCGTAGAGAATTCGGAAATTATGAGGAAATTTGACAACTGAGGTACTTTCTTTTAAGTAATTAGAGCTATTGAAAGTTAAAATGAAATGTTTGATAGGATAAAATGTTTTTATTTCTTTTTTAACTATTATTCTGACCAGAGTGACACCCAGATAAAAAAAAAAAAAAAAAAAAACCAGTCGAGGATTTCCGCTTTAGAGATGTTTAGTTGTTATTTTAGGTCATGTTCAGAAATGACACACGGCACGAATTTAATGATTTATAAGAATAAACAGCTAGGAAAGAATCGAGAAAAGTTTTAGTTGACGAAAAGAATTTTAACTGCAGAGTGGATTTGGTTCCCAAGAGTAAATCCTGGTACCTTAGCTTCTTCACAAATTTTGGCTGTCCACCGATTCCCAGAAGAGCATTCTGAACGACAAATGGAATTTCTTTGATATTTTGTAATATGAAAGAGAAAGTATAAGAAATCGTGAATGAATCGAAATATCATCAATGGTCAGAGCTGAGTAAAATAAGACTTTTAACCAAGCACGAAAGCGATGAATCTATGAGATATAAAAGTATTTGTCCTGAAGTGCCTCCCCCCCCTACACACCACGAAGTTCAACAAGGCAGGCAGCCTGCCGGTCAGCTGGCGATCGTCAAGATACACACTTGCCTGGAAGTCACCTAAAATAGTACTGTATTATCAGAGCGATGATCTTACATGAATTCCGATGCATCCCTTATCGGCAGTACAAACCCTACAACAGTACAGCAGTACAAACCCTACGATTTTTCTAATGAAGTGCAGGTGTACTTCCACTTTCATACATATTACTGCTTACTACCCCGTATAACACGAACGAAGTAAGAGCTTTTAAATACGCAAAATATCTTATTGGAAAAATTTCACTTTAGCACGGATTTCGTATTAGATTTGCCTTTAAAGTTTTGAAATTATCGAAATTTGAAATCCATTTTGTATGTGGAATATGAAATACATTTTAAAACTAGTGTTTTCATGCGAATGCGTATTATTCAACCATTTTAAAAATGATAATTAAGTTTTTCCTTTGCGTGAATTAATTTGTAATCCTGGGCTCAGTCTGGTGGAAATACAAAAAATGCGTTATAAAAATTTGATCCCACTAGAACGAAAATAAAAAATAAAACATTACTTAATACATATTAATATGTAATGCCTTTGACGAAAATTGCTTTAATAAATATATTTAACCTAATTATAAAACTATAACGGTTTGTAGGTTTTCTAATTTTTGCAACCTCACTCCCTTTTATGCAATAATTTTTTGTTTCGTGAAACACGGATTTGCATAACACGGCACTTTCTCGGAATGTGCCAATCATGTTGTATGGGATTAACCGTATTTAAAAGTTAAGATTTTTATCGAGATAAAGTGTACTTAAATAATTGACGAGCTAATGGAATGTTGATGGGAACCTTTGTCAAATGAAAGCTTGATTAAACTACGCTGGATAAATATAATAAAATGAAGAATATCATAACACATAAGATGTTAAAACTTTGACAAACAAAAATGTAAACTAAGTTTTCACGAATCATGATACATTTTTGACCGTTGTGGAAGAAAGAATCGAGAAAAGATAGAGTTAAATTCAATTATCTACTGAAAAATGTGTAAAGACAACCACCTAATACTAATTAGGTGGTTTTCAATAAATAAATATTATCATTATTTATTTTTACAAATCTCATTAAAATGAAATATTTTAAAAACACTTTTTGATTTCTTTTGCACACATTACCCGGACCAAACAGCTATGAAAACTGAGGAACGCTTGTAATTGCAAAAACTAGGCGAAGAATTAATTTTTTAAAGATTTAAAACGTATTTAAATATACTTTTAAATTCCAAAATCCCTGATTTTTATTTCTAATAAATCCGATTTTCAATTAAAGACAACAAAATACGAACTTGGAGTCATTCATTTCCTTAATTTGAATTTAGGAAGTTATTTTAAAATAAGTTAATCAATAGTTCTTTAGAAACATTAAGGGATTTTAACGTTCAAATGGATTATTATTTAAGAAATACGTGTAACATAAAATCAGTCAGTTGAGTTTATGATTCAGTTTACGCAAGAATACTGAAATTCAGTAGAATGAATATTACTTTAGATTTAAGTTTATTTATTATATATGGAATAATACACATAACAGCAAAAGAAGGGGGAAAAAAAAACTTAAGTATCAGAGAATAACTTAATTACAAGGCATAGAATTTCATTTTAGACAATATATTTTGAAAAAAATAAAGAAATTATTATACATACCATACGTATCATAAATCATATACTTTTTATAAAATACTATAGATTTAAAATCCATTACCTTAAGAATTCGATATCATTTGCATGTGACCAAATATTAAAATTTTAGATCATTATAACGACTACATATGTATAAATAATAAAATTAACAACTGCAATACTCCACTGCGCCTTTTCAGCATGAATGTATTTTACATTTAAAAAAAAAAGAACTCATATCAAGAGGAACACAATAATTTTCACGCTTTCACCATTATTTGGAGACTTTCCTTTAGGTTCTCGTCTACCAGCCAATTTGATTTCGTGAAAGTAAATGCTAATCCTATACAATTTTTACTACCGTCCTCAAACCTTTATTATTTTATTTGATTGAATGCAAAAAAGTGCATCAGAAAGAACAAAAAATAATGAGGTTTCCTGAGAAATTACATTTTCCCTCCGATTTTTAAAAATATTTTTATCTCTCTTTTCATGATTCGTGTGTGTGTGTTTTGCGGTCTTTAAAATTCTAAAACATTTTCAAAAATCAGGTAGAAAATGTAATTCCGCGGAAACCTTGATTATTTTTTGCTTTTTCGGATGCACTTTTTTTGCATTTAACAGATAAAATAACAAAGGTTGAGAACTGCAGTAGAAATTCAATTGGATTAACATTACGTACACGAAATCAAAATGGCCGGTAAACGGGAGTCTTAAGTTCGCAAAAATTTTCAAATATTTAAAAAAATTAAAAAGGCTTTGAAATTAAAAAATAATTGCTGCAATTTATAATTTATTATTTATAAATTACTTACTGTAATTTATAATAGAAAAACATTTATTTCATTTTTGATTAAAATTAGCAAATGAATTTTTCTCAGAAAAAGAAATAACGCAACTATAAATATGCATTGTATATCTCAGAGTTCCTGACCGAGTAATCCACCACGGCAGCTGAAGAATTCATAGACAATAAAACGCCACCTACTTTTAAAGCACGTAAAGTGCTATAAAATATATACAGTTAAGAATAGCTAAGACTTTAAAAAACATCATCCGCGTCATAAAAATTTAACAACACCATTCTTTCATCTATATCCGACTAGTTACAATTTTTATTACCGAATAAAAAAGAAAAACCGAAGCACTCCGGTCATAATTTTCCTTATGAATGGAATGCGCGCGCAATTCTGCCATTTATTGAAACGCCGATTGTTACTACGCGCGGGTTACGCATTCATTCATTGACACGAATAAACCGGTAGTCGATTTTTTAAAATGCATTTTCTTACTAACGTCTTTTAATCACCGCGCTCCGTGTTTCTTTCGTTTTTATTGTTATTCTTTTTAATTTTTTCTTTCTGGAAGAAGCTTTTTCCCACGACCAACCACTCCGTCCCAAACACGCTCAGGTGAATTGCTTTCCCCCTCCTTTATATATATATATTTCCCCTTTTCTTTTTTCTCCCCCTCCCATATGCAGCGGCCACCCCTCCAAGACGCCTGGCGGGTAGGACCGGTCCTCAGCCATTCATGAGTGACTCACTATAAATAATCGCGTAGTATGCGCGAGAAAGAAGTTGAATGAGCACGTGAAAGAAAACCAGGGGCTGATCTTAGGCTGTGTGGGAAAAAAAAAGAGGAAGGTGTGTACGGCGGTGCGCGGAATAACAACAACAGAACCGTAGCCAGTATACGGTGGTTTTCATCAGAGGTTTTTTTTTTTTTTGGTTATATTCCTTGTGTACCCGCTGCTTCTAACCAGTTGGACATTGAAAATGCACGTGGTACAGAGGTGTTCTTGGTGGATGACTATCATGTGGTTGGTGGCAGCTATAAGCACAGTCAGGACTGCTATGGTGTCCAGATTCCCTTTAAATTTTCGACACAACCACAAAATGGCCTTCAGAATCTTCTACCAAATTGGGGTAAGTGTTTGCATAAATTAAAAATAAATTTTTTGTGGATTTTTGTTTCGTTTCAAAACCGCAAAACTTTGAAATCATTTATACAGAAGTGTTTTCTAGTTGAATGGTGGAAACAAGCTGACATAGAGTTAGTAGTGTTTCCAAGTTTCACATGATATGATCATATTCATGTTGATTTCTTAGATAACATAAGATCTAATACGTCAAAATTATTTTTTTAATATTATGTGAAATTATCATTCTTTCCCCTCCTTTTTAATTTTATATATATATAAAAAATAAATAAGAATATACAGTATTACCTTTTTTAAGAGACACTTATATTTAAGGGACCAAATGTCTCATCCGGTAGGTTTCCCTAATTGGAAGGTATTACTTTGTATAGTAAATTTATAGCAGGAACAATTTTTTTTTATAAATCAAATGTATGCATGGGTATTGAATTATGTGTTAATAAACTCCATTTTTACAATAATATGTTTTTCTCAGAGTTTTTCAACAAGAATGACAAATTACTCCACATTATATAAAATAACTTTTTTTTTATTGCCATCATTACGAATTTCATAAAATATAAATACATTGCTCGGTTTTAGCTCACGCGAGCTGTTTAGAATAAGAACTGGAAGTTACGGTTTAGTTTCATTTTCTACAGATGTAATTTTTATTAGTTCATAATCAGCATAATTTGAAACAATAAAACATTTTATTGCAGAAATCAGCGAAGGAAATAAACTATGCGATTTATGAATAAGCGGTTAATTTAATTAGAATAAGAAATTAGTGAATTATATATTTCTACTACTAATGCTTTTGTTGAACATTTCTCCCTCTTTAATCCAACACATCACCATTTCGGCTCCGCCAGTCCAGCGTTCTCACACTGATTGACTAGTCATAGAAAATTATTATATGCCTTCTACTTCAATGGAATACTGTCGGCTATTACAACAAAACAATGCATTTTTTAAAATTTTTTAGCTATTTTATGAGTTTGGGACTTAATTTGCATGTTTTTAAATTTCATACAATAATACATAGCTTTTGATGTTTAAATGTGCTATTATTCGTGATTTTCCACTAATCCGGCGGTGCCTTGGTCCGATAACTGCCGGATATACGAAACAGTATTGTACTTATAAATAAGGAGAACATTTGCTTATTAATAACATACGAGTAAAGTTTGTTTAATTTATTCAGTTTTCATTTGAGAAAAGTATAAATAAATACTTAAGGCCTTTCCGCTCGCATGTATAAATTGAAAAGTTCTTTTAAATCGCTTTGTTTATGAATAAAAACAACCCACAAAAACATATCCTTTAAGGTAGGCAACCTTTCGGTAATTAGAGAGATATAAACAAGCAGTACCTCTTGTAAGGATAATAAGTAGTACCTCTAGATAAGAGATATAAACAAGCAGTACCTCTTTTTTCAATGCAAATAAACATTTATTTCCTTTTATTACAAATGACCATTATAAAAATACATAGTTCAAATCAAAACCGTTCTGATGGAATAGCTATTCTGTTAAGATTCAGAGAAGAAAAGTATAATCATCTCAAATATACTGAAGGATGCTATTCTAGAATTCTTCGCTGATAAAATGTGTTGAATAAAACCCCGTTTTTAATCAATAGGCGCACATTTGAGGATGAAATCTATACAAAAAATAACATGATATATCCATTCTTCTGATTTATCTCAACTCGGAAGATTTGCCCATCTTTTACACATGTAACATCTAAAATGCCAACATTTTAATAAAATCTTTTAAAATAATAAACATAGACTCAACTTTTCTTCTGATACCGTGGATTGGCAAGTGAGCAGGTAATATTCAACGGCTCTTTATTTTTATGGGTTATTTAAAGCTATTCATTACTGGACTTTTTTTTGACTAAAGTAATAAATATTATTTTACGTATGTGTTTGAGCACAAGTAAAACCCTTCTACTTTTGAAAATTTCTTTAAAATAATTTTCTCCAAAAAACTATAATTACATAAAAGATTGGTTCAGATATCCGATTTTTGTTTTTCTTATCTAGCGTATCACGTAAATATTATAAAAAAAAATAAGATTCACTAAAAAAAGTACATCATCGTATATTTTCAACATGCATTAAAATTATTTTGAATTATTAATTTTTTGAAGGAAATTTAAATTTTATCATTTTTAAAATTACACTTTTCGATAGCAATTAATTGAATGCTGTAAAAAGATTCTATTAATTCAAAAATGAGCATTTTTATAAAATTCTAAAGGCTACCAAATCCAGACTTCTTATCGTCTAGACGAAGATAAGATACGTCTAAATATTTATTTAATAAAATCTAATAATTTTAAGTGATTATTGATAGATGAAATAAAGAGGAAAAAACCCCAAGAAATGAAATTACGGTATTAACATGCGCTTTATGGCCAAAAAACTGAACTCATATGTTTAAAAATAATGATTCACTTTAAATCAATAAGGAAAATTTATTACATGTTTTTCTAATTGTTTTTTAGTTAGTATTAATATAATAATATAAATAATAAAAATAACATAAATACAGATGTTTCAGCTTTCACCTCCCTTAAAAATTATAAACGTAAATTTCAATTAAAATAAATTTTGGCATAAAATGTATATGAAGAACATTTCATAAACCGCTTAAGTACAAATCAATGCATAACTATAATAAGAATTTCTTTTAACACTTTCAAGTAGCGGGGTAAGGGAAGAAGCGGAACGTTTTATTTAAATCTTTTTTTTTTTTTTTTTACAAATATTCTTCAAATAAAAAGTATTTCTCTTAAAATTTTAATAATACATCATCATTGCTTCGAAATTTAAAGTAAAATTTTCCTAATGAGATATCAGAGAAGAAGGGGAAAAAAAAAAAGTATTTCAAAAGTTATTAGTCGTTTATAAAATGTTTCGAACTATTCAGCGACAATTAATAGCGATTTTTATGAGGTATTAAAGAAATTCGAGTAGCCGCAGTAATCTAGAGGTCATGGTCGTGAACTCGCGGCAAGCGTTTTCCCATCGAGTCGTGGGTTCGAGCCTCAAGTGAAGGTTTATGGCACAAGGGCAAAATTCGACTATTCTACGTCAAGCAATGTGTATCTGTGATCTAAACGTTTGGAAGGATTGCTAGGGTATCCAGGGGATGTGTCACCGTGTTTACCAAAGACAGTGGACCCCACGAGAAAGAAAAGGATCACTAGGGTATTTCGGGTTATGATGTTGATACTTTTCTAAAGATGGTAAGTCCCTGATGGTGTATGGAAGTTTGGAAAGGGAAGCGTCAGCTCAAGTGACGAGACGGCACTTGACCGATACTCAAAATTACGAAGTCCGCAGCCAATAGCTCTTGTGTTGCTTCTCAGTGCGACATAAATCAGCAATCAAACTAGAAATTAGAAAATTTTCTTATCATTTGGATTTTTCGTTGAAAGTCGAGGTTTTATGTAGTCTCCAAATAAGGTTCAAATAATGAAATATTATTCAAAAGTCCTTAACGGCTATTTTCGATTTTATATTAAAAATGAAACAAAGAAATAAAGATTATAAAGGGACCTTTTCAAGAGATAAATAAAACTTTTTTCTAAAGGGGGGGGGAAGTAAAAATGTGAAACCCCAACAAGTCAATTATTTTTCGCTGTGTTAGTAACCATAAACATTTTCCCATTCATAAACTTAACCACCGAGTCGCTTGACTCAATCCAATTAATATTCCGACCACAGTTCGTGACAAGCATGGCTATCACTTAACTTTGAGGAGTCTGAAAGATACCCTATTATTAAGCTCCTTATTTATGACATGAATCACAAACTAGTGTATATGCATAAAAACTAAATTAAATCTCATACTCTCCATCGGTGAGTGTCTTCACTGACTCATCACTAAAACCATATCCATTTTGTATTAAGTAAAAGGAGAAGAAAATGTCTTTTTTCTCTTTTGTCTTTCACCATTTTGAAGCGAAGAAACCAAAAATTCCCATAGAAGGAGCCACCTGTGTCCATCATTAGACTTTTCCCATCACTCAAGAAGTACCCAAGGCTGTTTTTCCAGCGTCACCGGAAGTAGAAACTGAGCAAGACCCCTAGGGCGATTATTGTTGCGTGCGAAACCAACGCCTCTTCATCTCGATGTTTTTTTCCTTTTTTTCCCCCCTTTCATTCCACCCAGCACAGTTTATTTTTTCCAGGTATCACCACCTTCCCCTCTCGCTTCCCCTGTCATTCAACCTGGCTCATCAGTATTTCGCTCGGTGTCACCTTTGCAGAGTGAAAGCAAAACACCATTCGTTTGTTTACGCAAATATTGGCCAGCTCGCGTAATTAAACCGAGAAGCGTATCGCGTGCAATTCATTCATGGAAAAAGAGACGCCCACGTGATATGGTTTGCTGTTCGGAGTAGGTTTTGAGCGGCAGGTGAGAATGAACATTTCGATTATTGGAATTTTGAGAATATTGAATTTTCAAAATGTTTTCAATGGTGTCTTTCGTCCATCTTCGCTTTCAAAGTTAAAGAGCAGATCCAAACTCACAAACACATGTGAAGGTAGAAAATGCTTCATTAACTCTTAAGGCTGTAATGCGTATATCCGTTTAGCTTACTGTGACCCTACATTCCATTGATACCAAATATTGTCCTGAAACATGAAAAATAAGGAATTTGTTCAGCAATACAAAGAAGGAGATGAAATGTGGAACATATTTTATGCATCACAAAATGAATTGGTTCAAACAGAAATTGTGTGACAAAACTATGATGAACAGAAAACATAGTGTGATGTAAACTGATAAGTAAAACGAAAGTAACTGACAACTTTTGAACCTCAGTCAAGCGACGAGGATGATACCTGAGTTAGCATCTCCAAACTTTCACATCACACCAACGGGATGCTTGGGACCTCAATCAGATTTGACGTGCATCAATTGCGAGTGCAGTCCACGAGAAAAGTTCAAATATACCATAAATTTTGGAGCTTTTTTTCCACCCCATGTGGCAAAGATAGTCTAATGGTCAAGAACATGACGTAAATTCATATAGTTAGAGCACATGCGCCTTTTTATCATGTAGAATCTTTAAAATTTAGAAGTATTCAATGAATATTCAATTTTTCTCTTAAAACATTTTAAGTTAAAAACTTTTTATTGTTCAGGAGGTTTTTTTTTTTAAAAAAAAGCTATTAAAGTTAAGGAGAGAAACTATCACGCATATGGTTACATAAATGTGGAGGGGGGGGGAGATTGATTTAAACAAAAATCTTGCATATTTCACCGAAGCCGGTATTAAAGGAGAATTTAAATTGCAAACGATTAAATTTTGGTCACTACTTTTTTCTTCCGATATCTAATTTAAAGTAATATATAAAATTTTGTTAATGAATGAAACTATTTAAACATTTTTAGATATAGATAATTCAAATAGTATTTTGTATTATTTAATAATTTGGTTTTGAACTGATTTTGGTTTAGCGCTCAGTAAATTCACATGGCGGGCTAATGGTGACGGTCCAGTTTTAATTTTTATGTTACTGATTATATCATGGCCACCAGTTGAGCATTTGTTAACAGCTAATACGCGAAGGTTAAGAATTCAGATCTGTATTAAATTAAAGATCGTTGTACATATTAAATTGGACATCTCTTGAAAGTCTAGACGCCGCGTATAAACTGAGCAAAAATGATGTGCTAATTCTAAATTTTCTTTACAATTCCAAACTACGAAGCTTATTGTATTAAGCGAGCCTTCGAATTAGGTAAAAATGAGAATTAAAAACTTAAAATCCATCTTTAAGCAAACAAGATGGAAAAGTGTTAGGAAATATTGTTACTGAAGGAGTTTTCAAAACGCAAAACGTTTATTTGAGAGAAATCACATCTATCGATTCTAAAAATGGAAAGGTTCCACCCTCAATCCTACTTTTAATATTGATGATAAGGGACACGACTGATTTCATTATTCCTAGTCGTTGGTGAAAAAAAAGAATGTACAATAAAAAATGATTTAGATATACTTTTACGTTCCATACCCATATTAGGCAGGTCTTATGAACAATTCAGCTGTAGTTCTATTCTACTTACTCCCCCCCCCGTATTTAATCTAACATTTAAGAATCAAGCATAAATAAATCATGTTAACTGAGCTATTATTTAAAAAATATTTTTTTATAGGTATTCTGAGGGGAGAGAGATATGAATGCTGTACTTAAAACTATTATACTGTGAAAGATAAAATTATGTTTTCTGCGTCAGGATCAAAATCGCATTAATTTATTTGAAATAAAATGGCTCCTGAGCCAGGTTACTTAATCGAAAGTTCACGAACTCAGATGGAGGGGGAGAGAGAGAGAGAGACCTGACTCATTATGTTTATCTTTTTAATAACTATTTATAAATCACGTTTTCACTCTTCTACTAATTTCTGAAATAAGTTCAAATAGTGTTAGTAGCACCTGGTCATCAAGAATATCTCAAAGCAGTTTAAATATTCGTATTCATGATAATCAATGCTATTCATTCATCACCTTAACAAGTTTTTAATATTAAAATTTTTAAAATTCCATTTATATTAAATGTATCTGTATCATTAAACCAGCTAAAAAGAAACGCATATTACTACGCATTTACTATGCCAACTGTTTCAGATGTAATTAACAGGGTTTGTAATTTCATTTAGTATATGTAAATATATTTATTAGGTACCATTTTATTTCCCCAGGTTTGGTGGACCAAACAAAACTTCCGTTCTAGAATTACATCACGAGATAAAAACAGAAGTATATTGTGTGAAACCCTATCAAAATTTCCTTAAAAATCCACGTTAAAAGATACCCACCTCTTGCCTGAAAGGTGCAACAACAAACGATTACCAAATTTTTAAGAATCAGCCAAACAATTGAACAAAAAACAAAGAAAACTGAACACAAGAGACTGATTGTTGACAGACTAAAAAACAACACGAAGGCTATTGACAGAATGCCCAAGGGGACCGAGCTCACTCAAAGAGTTTAGATCTACTAACCGGCGCCCCGAAAGACAATCAACCCCGCACTCAACATACATCAGATTTTTTTTTTTTTTTTTTTTTGCAATAAAGGATAAGATATAACAGTACATTGATTTCCAGACTATTGGTGACTGACATAGTAATTGTGAATCTCAGTCAAGTGACGAGGATGACGCCTGAGCTGACACCCCATTCTTTAAACTTTCACACCACGCCAATATGAGAACTTGGATTCTTGACAGATTTAATGCTCATCAGTTATACTTCTCTACAGGTCTTTAGTGGAATCCACGACTCGATAAAAACAACGCTATGATTTCTCGGCTACTGTGACTCCATAAAAAGAAACGAAGAAATTTTAAGATATACTAAATTCCTTAAGGTTGCCTTCGCGTTATGTTAAAGTAATTTGTATTCTGACTTGGGTTTCCTTTAGAGAGCAGTATATTTGAGAACATTACTAATTCGTATATGAGTCAATTCATTTTTTTTGGGGGGGGGGTTGCAAAATGCGTGCAATATGTATTAACATATACTGCAATGTTAAATAAATATTTCATAAGAAAACTTAAAATTTATAAAAACAATTTATTGGCTGAACTGTTGAAACAACAACAACGGAAATAACACAAACAGTTGTCAAAATTTTTTAGAGAGATTACTTAACAAACACATGACGCTTTGTTATTTATGATCTTGCATAATTATGTCACAAAACAGAAAACCCTTCCCTCCGCAATGTTTATTTCCGAATTTTGGCAAGAATCAAAGAATTTTGCTCGAAATTGCATCACACAGAAAACAGTAAAATTTCAAAATAGAACCGCGAATCGACGCGGGAGTCGTGTAGAACGTCACGCAATACCCCTCCGAAGAAAAGGGGACGGGAGGGAAAAAATGGAATAGAAAAGAATCCGTAGTAAAGTTACACAAGCTGAATAGCCTTAACTCCTTTCGAAGAATTCATAAGCGGGTTTGGGAAGTTGTTTTCCCCGCAATTCTCCGAAAGATTACGCAATGCTTATGAATTTCGCAGAAAAGAACTTGTTCACGTGCTTATGTTGTGCGGTGTTTGTCTTCTGATGTAAACATGTATCGCCCTCATTTTCAGTTCATGCAACAAGAAAACAACATATAAAAAAAGTAATAAAAACATTTGTAAATAGGAATCCTTATTTTTTACCGCAAGTAAACTTCCTGTTTATTTTTAATCACTTCTATCGCATCATTTGAACACACTGCGGGTTTTCAAACCATTTTTGTAACGAAAGATCAGATCACACAATAAGATTTTCCATTACAATAATTTTAATGAGATAAACAGAAAAAAGTGAAAACCTTTTGCCAATTTAAAATTTCCTTTATATCTAATGATCATATATACAGACATCATACGACGAAAATAATACGCTTTGCCTTTTACAATTCTAATTATTTGGTGAATCCCCCCACCGTTTGAAAACACACACTCAAAGACAGAGTTTATTTTCTGTTTTCCTTTCTAACGTCAGCGACGGCTTCAATCCTTTGGAACTTGCTCGGATGTATTTTAAAAAAAATAAAGAGAGAAAGAGTGGGGGTGGAGGTGCGTCCACACAGATTTTTGAAAAAAGAATTGATGAATCACCGATTCTCAGTATTCACTAGCCTGCTCTGAGTGTTCGTGATTCATCATTTGTTATTTTCATCCAGTTCTCTTTTTTTCTCTCTCTTCTTTTTAATTAGAAAATCCTGAGTTAAGTTTAATTTTGAAAAAGAAGTGTAAATTTCGATATTTTTTCCGATATGTGTAACCCAAAGCAATTTATTTTCTAAGACATATTTTTTTTAAAAAAAAAAATGTTGAACCTTCTTTTAAATATTTAACATTACTTCCTTAAACATGTAATTTCATATTCATCGTGAGCTTCAATTTTCTAAAATAATCAAGGCATGATATTAACAGTATACAGTTGACATAACTTCAAAGGAAGAGGGAGGGGGAGAGAGAATACAATGCGTTGTTGCTTTTTGGACAGTGCATTCAAAAAATGATATTCAAATTTTATTTTAATTCGATATATTCTTTCAAGCGAGTAAAACTATTTCAAATCAGATAAAGACTAAGACATAAGCAGCATTTAAAAAAAATAACTATATAAAGTCAAAACTAAGGAAACGCTGTATTTAAATTCTGCTTTAACACCCCCTAAAAAAGGAAGCAAAAGAACAAAAGATCTCTGGTTTTAAGTTTTCATTTCTCTTCGAAGTTGATAAGAATCTCCAAAACAAATAAAGCAGGTCCTTTTCCGTCCCCTTTTTTTTCTCAGAGAGAAACCATACTCCTGTTTCGTATGCTGAGGCTCAGTCACACGAAGGTCATGGGCACTTAAATCTGCAATACGAACAAAATGGCAACAAAACTGTTAAACTTGGCCGCAATTCGTTCTGTTCCGGTGAGCAGAACCGGCAAGATACGAATGACAAGCCAAGGCTGAAGGGGAATGGGAAAATTGTTTCAACTCCCGACCATATCGCCCATCTTTTTTTTGCTCTGGACAACATTATGTAATTCTCATCAAAAGACAACGTGATTTTCCCGTTTCAAGCAAAGGATCGAATTTCAAACCAAGCATTTCGGTACAATATTTTATTTTTATACTTGTGTTTTTGTTTCAATTAAACATATTTAATAAACATCACACAAAAACCTAAACTAAATATAATTTAAATAACCAGATAAAGTATATATGATAATAAAGTCATATATATTATAATACAAATTTTACAATAACAAATTACAAGGGGGAAAAGAACATTTTTTTGTAGATCACTAAGTATTTACTATTGGTAACCAATGTAGAAACTCAAAAAGAAATACATTACAAATGACTATTTTTGTACCAAGGAACGTTAATATACGAAATAGATATATATGTACAAAAATATTTGATCTTAAGAACAATGAGTCAATATTAAATCATATAATAATAAGTTCAACTGATACTACTTATATTTGAATAAAAAATATTTTACTTTTAATGATAAAATTTTCTTGTATAATCCTGATGCCTTAAAAAAAAAAAAAAAAAAAAAAAAAAAACACGCGTACACAATCTTTTTATTCTTCAAAATATTAATTTCCATATTGAAAGTATTTAAAAAATGTGACGTTATCAGAGAAATTGTGACAAAATTGTAATTTAAAACAGCTATTCTCAACCTGTGCCTCTCCTAGATGGGCGTGATAACTCTAAATGAGAGAAGGGAGCATATCGGGGGGTGGGGGGTGGGAAGAAGTTTGATTTACTAAAACGAATTTAAAAAAAAAGAAAATAAAACACTGACATAATAATAAATAAAATAACATTTACGCTAGTGTAATATACTTAAATGGAATTTTTTGTTGTATATGTTCTGTATCATGATTGTTCAACGTATTAAATAATTAATTTATCAATATTAAATTAAAAAACAAATTTAATAATTATTAGTTAGACTTGAGCCTATCTTGTAGAGCAAAGTTTTTCGAAAGAAGGTTTAAAAATTACGAATATTTCGTCAAGGTCGTGCAGACGTTCCAGAATGTTCGAGACAAATTGCAACTTCTCGCGAAGCTGCGAAAATGTCCGATTGGTGGACATAAAGACAGAGAGCAATAGGGAGAAAAGGGTATTGTTTCGTCGATGCAGTGGATCGATGTTCCCAAATATCAATAAATTTATTTATTTTTGGTAAAAAAAAAATTTGTAAGGTTTATAATTAAGGTCGTAGTGCACGCACACGTTTAGCTTTACAATATTCAAAATACATTATTGTATAAAGAAGCGAGCGATGAAAATTTTGATTAAAAATTGGATCGCAGTCACTTAAAGGTTGACAAATGCTGATTTAAAATAAGGCGTTATGAAAGCTTCAAAGGTTACTTATAAAAAAATAGTCTATAAATCAATGGTGTCACGAACATGTTTCATACAATAAAAACTATGATGCGGATGTTAATAAAATCACGGATACAGAAAAACTGTACTCGAAATTGATAGATCGTTTGAAATAAATAAGTACGAAGCAAACAGAAAAAGAGAATATTTTTAGGTTCTGTGGTCACACTTCCTCATTTTTTTAATAACGGAATGCTGTTTCCTGGTGTCATGAAGTAGAAGAACTTTCGGAAAACACCTATGATCAAAATCGATACCGGGCGAGCATCAATTCGTCTTGAACAAACCGGAAAATTCCACGTATATTCTCCGTCTCTATTTTTTTAAAATGACTAGTTAACATTTTAAAAGAAAAGCCTTATCTTCATCATCAATGAATGTAGATGACAAAAAAAAAAAAAAAAAAAGTGAGACTCGAACGAGAAACTCTTGCCACATTGCGTTAACTTTATTCACGAAAAACCATAAAATTCCTTTAATATAAATTATTTTTTTAGAATAAGATTCTCTTCAGCTTCAAACTTATTTAAAATTTCATCCCCCCCTCTTTTGAAAATATTCCCAACAGTTATTTTCCTTTATTTATTTTATAAACGATCCCCCCACATAACTAATTTTCTTATTGTATACTTTTCTTTTACAATTTATACATTTTTTAATACCCGTACGTGCTATTTATTTATTTGTTGATTTATTCCATTTCAAGGAGCCAAATTCTCAAGGGTTAATTTACTTTTAACAACAATATGACAATTTTTCTGTTAAATTAATACACATATAATATCGATTTCAAAATTGACAAAAGCTTTTTTTTTTTGTGACGTTTTAAATTAATTTCTAAAAGTAGACTGAATAAGTAACCTCATTTAAAAACGTCCATGTATTAAATTTGATAAATCTATCAATTTTCGAGCGGTGTATGTGAAAAAATAGATACTTGTTTGAAACATTCAAGGCAGTCAAACTTAAAATTCCCCCCAAAAATCATTCCTACAAATATAATAAATAATGAAAATCTAAATCAACAACTAAAGCATACCATTACATAAATCATGTGTTTAATAAACGGAAACACATTTACTTTCTGAAAGGCTAAGATAATCACGTATTTGACATGTTTTAATTTCATAATAATTTCAAGTTTGTTATTTTAGGTTTCTTTCTCCCCCCCTCCAAGCTTTACATCTCTCTCTCTTTTGCTGTATAAATGATTTTTTTTTAAAAAAATGAATCATAGATAACATCCCGTCGATATAACTAACCACACCAATCATTCACACCAACTTGTATTCTAAGTTTTAGAAAGCGCTATTGACCCAGACGATGACAACAACAAAAAACCATAAATTGGAAGTATAGTACACCTAATAAATTACAGAATTGTGGAGTGACATTTAACATTGAAAATAGTGTTGTTGCTTTAACGCAATCGCCATTACGTCATTCCTATTTTCTTACCCACCGCAGTAGGAATGTTTTCAAGATTTACAATACCAATCGAAATCCGCTATCATGATCTTCGGAACAACGAAGCGACGACAGAGATCGGGAAGATAGGATCATTCCGAGAAACCAGTTTTTGATTCCTTAGATCCTGGTGACGCAATCCCGATGAAATTTCGCAGAAGGGACCAGGGGACGAGAAGGGGCAAGGTCGAATGCTCAACGAATTGACCCCCTCATACGACGCCTATTGTCACGTATGCGGAAACGACAGTGGATTTTACGTGACGTAATACTCTTCCGTACAAAGCCAGACTGTCTGAGGGTCAACGAGACAATTTTAGCATGGGTATTGTTTGTCGCTAAGTGCTTTTCTCCGAGGGACTAACAGTGAATAATGGGAAAGGATGTTTTTAGATATTTCCTCTATCTGGAGGATTTCTTCTTACAACTCATGATGGAAAAATAAAAATGACGTATATGATAGCTTAAAAAATAATATTTTAGTCAAACGACGGAAAATAAAAATTCTGCCAACAAATAGGCTACTCACTGCCTGCCATTTATTGGATTATACAGAATTTTTTGCAATATCGAAGGATTGTTTCAAAAATAACGATATCATGTATGACATTCAGTGAAATTTCTCCAGCCATCGATTTTTTTAAAGATACTGAAGAATGTGATGTTAAAAATGAGAGATGATTGATAAAAGTATCTATTTGA
Organism: Nephila pilipes; assembly: GCA_019974015.1. Taxonomy (NCBI): domain Eukaryota; kingdom Metazoa; phylum Arthropoda; class Arachnida; order Araneae; family Nephilidae; genus Nephila; species Nephila pilipes. Next base: position 1,338,454 of record BMAW01083363.1, read on the forward strand.
GGCCCTGATTTTAAGTGGATGATAATCAGTCTTTTTAAGGAGAAAAGGTTGTAGCTGTGTATTTCTCTAACAAATAACTAATAATTGAACTCAAATTGAAGTTATAAGAAAATGAGAAACAGCATCGCATGTTCGTTTAGAAAAGAGGAAACGGACCCGCTAATTAGCAGTAAAAATGGAAAGAAAAAAAAACATCAAAGAATAAGCTCATACATTATATGCATGAGACAAAATCTATGTAACTGATATACAAAAAAAAGTCCTGGCCCAAAAGCAAAATATTTTTGAAGACTCCTATTCAAAAAGAAAAGAAAAATTCTTAGTTTTTTACCCTTTTAGTAATCACGCAATAAAAGCGAGATAAGTTCAACTAATCTTAAATAAGAAGACAAAAATTCGACACATTTTTTTTTTCGGATTGAAAGATCCGATGTCATTTTTATACATTCCAACTTTATTATCCTAAAGAGGGTAGCATTTTTGATAATGCTCATTTCTATTTTTCATTAGTAATCCATTTTTTTTCTTGTATAAAATAAATCCCATGTTTCATCTATACTGTAATGCTAAACCGATACAAACCTTTACTCATTAAAGTGTAAAAAGGCGCAATTATACATTGTTTCAAACACTAGGATGCAATACGATAAATGTGAATGCAAGTGTCATAACCAAGAGAACTTATTAATAATATTGTGAATTTTTTTCCTGTTTGAAAATGCGTTATGAGTTAGGGTCCTTTTCTTTGACATAAAGCGAAAACAGCCTTGTAAGTTATTATAACAATTTAATTTGATATTTAAGCTATTACGTTATTCATATATATCATGCTTTCCATTTAAAATTCAAGTAACAGCACATATCAACACAGATTAAAGGCCCTTTTAAAGTGATGTTGTTTTAATTCCATAATAATATTATTTCATATTCTCTGTAAACAAAACAATCGGATATCTATTAAAAAATTATTTTTGAAAATTCATATTACTTTATACTTCCATCAATTTAATCATTCATGCTCAAATGGAAGGGTTAATACCGTTACATGTTCAATAATACAGTGTATGCAGCTGTTAAGTGGCTAGTACAAAGAGGGCCATCTACAAGCACAACGATCCATCTACGTATTTTTTTCTCCCACTTTTCATCGATAGGCAATCCTTCATCCTGAAGAAGAAAGGAGGAGTGACCTTTTTACTCAACTCTATCAAATTTTGCCGGATCAAGGACTACTGGTACAACTTTTTTGAATCACCTTATTCATCACTTTCAAGGGAATAATACACTTACCCGCTCTTTGCACGCCATTCAAGGGAAGAGAAAAGAGGTAGACCCCCTCGGAAAAAAAAAAATAAAAGGAAAAGGGAACAAGTAGAATTGGAGGGTACCGTGCTTCACTTTTCTACATGAAAGCTGACATCTGATAAGATTTATATGAGAACATCACGATATATGGGTTTAGCAGAGGATGATGTCCGGATTGAAAGATTCCGGTGTTAAGGGGTTAAAGCCAGATTCGACAGATTCGTTCACAAACCATCTGGTAAAGAACGGAACCGAATCTAATCTAGTGAACCAACAAATTCACAGCGTGTTTACGGTAACTAAAAAGTTTCGAAGCGGAAATAAAGTGAAATGAATTAGAATACGTTTGAGTTTTCCCACACATATCTCAGCACTTGGACAGGTGGTAAATCAGATCAGATTTTATTGAGAGTTGTTAGAAAATTAACACATCTGAACAGGAGGAAATGCCGAAATTATATATTCGTAAAAATTTGGTGTGCCTTATTTTAGATAATTTGAGAATAGAATATTTAAAATAATTAACGCTCCGTTTCTGAATAGATAAACAGAGCCATTTATGCCATACAAAATGCCTTTTTATAATTATACCTTCTTCTCAAACTGCATTTTTAAGTACCCAATAATAGGGGGAGGGGGAAGAAGAACTGCTATAGATCTTAGAATTGCATAGTGATTACGAGAATTCATGTACTTGATTGAAGAGAGCTAATTTTTATTTACATCACAGAAATAATTAACCTTTTTTTTAGAATAGCGAATCTGATTTACCAGAATGTTCAGAAATGGCTGTATGCAACAGGGTAGACACATATTCCACTCCTTGGATAGAGAGGCAATGCAGGTGCCCAGGCAAGCGAGCGTGCTCTATGTCTACAGATCCTAGAGATGGTTATACAGTTGTTGATAAATCCAGACAATTAAAGGTAAGATGCCAGTGTTCTCATGCAACGCGAATGAAGTTTTAAGATACTTTTTATATCAATACAAAAATTTGTATTTTGTATATTATTTTTTTCTTTGTTGGGGAAGGAGAATGGAAGTATATGCTAACAGAATCAGAGCAGTGCATATTTATGCAATTCCCTAGTGTAAGCAATTTAAAGAAAATTCGTTATGGACATTTATTTCATAAGATTTTACAATATTTTATTTCCCGAAATAAAAGAAATCTTGAAAGAAGTATAATGCCAACGGAATGTTGTATGCTCTTCGCAATGAGCCTAGAGATTTTGCTGCATTTTTTATATGTTTACTCTATAATTTATATAAAAATTTACAAATTGTTAAAAAATTTATCTTCAAATGGCCCTAAGATCTATATATATTCTTGGTGAATTTTTTCCCTTAATAATTAATATTTTATACACTTGTATTTTACTTCAGAAATAATGTTAGATGTAATGTGCAATTCCATGAGGGATATTGTATTCAAGTATTAACTTTGAAATAAATAGAACAAACAGATTGAAATATTTTAAATAAATGGAAGATGGTCCATTTATTTAAAAAAGGTCCGTGTCTGAAAAAAAAAAAAAAGAAAATAAAAAAAAAAAAAAAAAAAAAAACAAAGCACAATATAACATTCAAATTTTATTTATGTGTGTGCGTTCTTGATCGATGTACTAGTTTAATATTTTAATTTAATGCAAAATATAAAAGATCATCCTAATTTACATGATTATATATAATCTAAAGAAAAACTTGAATGATTATTGAAAGGCGTATAAGATCTTAGAATTTTATTAATTGTTGAAATTTGTGGATTTTTTGAATACCCTTTTTAATACTTAACACCACTAAATTATTTTTTTAATCCTCCAATTGGTACCTTAAATATAATTTCCTACTAAAATCAATTACTCATTACAGGCACGTTTTTAATAATTAGTTTTCTTTGTCGAATTAATATTTCTTTGATAAATAATAATATATTTCTCTTTCAGTTATGTGAGTCAGTGAGTCAGTTACCGACGTGCCGTTATTTCCGGGATGTTGCATGGACTTATGCCACGTATCCAGACAACACCACAAAGCAGACAATGCATTGCGTCTGTCCAAAGAACAGTGTTGCTTACATTTTCAAAAATGAAATTTACAACACACCTGAAGGAGTGGCAGTTTTTTATTTTCTCGCATGTTCACCACAAAGCGTAAGTCAATTTCTTTTCTTAAGAGATGGGCGGGGGGGGGGGCTTCAAAAGCTGGCAATTATCTCACGTGATCATCAACTTCAAATGAAAAGTGGTACAAATTTGCTACTTCTTTGAAATGCAATTACATTCTCTGTAGTTTAGAACTAATTCTTAGAAATCTACGAATTTCAAAATAAAGAGCAAAATGCAATGTAATGATATATAGACTTTAATCGGCAAAAAGTGTCGGAGAAAAAATTGTTTCTGAACTGCACATGTTCCGAACGAAATAATTTAGAACCAAGATTTATACAATTTAGGTAGAAACATGTACATGGTAAAACATGTACATGAAACGGTACATGGTAAAAAATTTCAGATATTTATCAAATTATTTTTTTGTTGCAGTTGTGATTGTATAGTATTCAGAACTTCATCAATTGTCATTTGTGCAAGCATTGCTCAGGTGGTCGGAGTTACTCAATTGAATCAGGAATCATAATAAAACAAAATATAAATATGGCAAAGATTCAAAACAATTGAATAATCTGAGAAGTGCGCCAAGCCGAAATCTACGAACCTTGAAGGCCCCCACAAAGTAAAAGATACAGTGTGTTGCCTCAAATTCACAAAGTTACTCATCTTGAAACGGGAAACTTATGAAGGTGATAAAAGATCATGGATGCAATATTATTTTCCCTTTGTTTTGACGTAACCAGCGGGAATCTCGAATGTAACTTTTTGCAAGACAACCACAATGGACGCATTCTCCCGAAATAGTTCTCACTTCCTTCGTTTAAAAAACGTACGCCCTTTAGGCTAGAAGGAGGGACAAGTGACCGTCTCTGTGTGGAAGGAAGTGCACTGTCCGTTTGTTACCCCGATTTGAGAAAACAACATTCCCATTCATTCATTCTTTTCTCATTCATTCCACAGTCACGACCCGTATCCGGCCTTTGTTTTTCCCACTCTCGGGAGATGTTAAATGCCAAGGCATGCGAGAAAGTGAGAGGGCACGAGAGAAAAAAAAAGTGGCATTAAGTGGCCCCGTTTAGAATTACAACTAGGAGAAATTTAGCGCTTTTCGCTTAAACCCTTTCTTGCAACTTGATTTTGTTCAATACAAGATATGCAATTTGAAAGGGGATTGAAGACATTTCACCAAACGAAAAAGACGTGGGGGTAGTTAATAAATATCGTTATAAAGACTGCAATTTTCATTTCCTTGTCAGATCATTTTTTTGAAGAATATATTTCCCATCAACACCTTATACTTTTACTTCCGAACAATTTACTGCTTATTTATATGCTAACAAAAACAATAAATTAATGTTGTTTTCACAAACCATTCTTTGTAAATCACTTTTCATCTTCCTTCAGATCAACTTTTTACTCTTTAGATATCAACAACACTACGTTTAGATTTTATCATATATTTCGAATTAAAAAAAAAAAGGATAGAAAGTTCTTTGCAAATTAAAGTTTTCATACCCTCCCCCCCATTATCAAAAAAAATATTATCACGAGTTGAATCCAATTCTAAAATCGTAATTTAGACGACAAATAAGGAAAAAGATGTGGTTAGCGAATATTTTAGGTTGAAAGAAAGTATTACGAAGCGAAATTAAATGGAATTTTTCGTGATTGACAAGCAGCAACCTTCTGAAAATTGCAAAACCACGAGTCGAAGATATTTACCAACCCCGTGAAATAGAAGTTGCCCAGTAGTTGCTTGCACAACGACCACATACAGAAAGTGAAGGTTAATGAAAAAAACGTGAAACAAAAATACGTCAATCTTTATGTAAGATTCTTTGTTTAACTACATGCAGGTGATAGACAGCAAACATACGTATTTTCAGATTTGGGAAGGCCTTTAAAAAGGGAATAAATTACTCAGGTTTTCAATCCGTAAATATTATACGCATTATATCATCGTAAAATATTGACATTCCAGTGATATTTAATCTATGGATTATTAACAACATCACATATTTCATTTCATAAATATGTAAAATTCAATTACCGTAAACGAATTTAATTACACAGTATGTTGTGGAATGCTATACATATATTTCAAAGAAATGAATATGAATATAATAAGCACTCCGCCAACTTTCAGAACTCATCTCATCAAACACATTTTTAAAATTTTGCTTTCATATTAACGGTTTTCAACATCTTTGATATTATATGAATTCATAACAGATTTCTTAATTACTAAATTAACACTAAAGGTCGCAATGCTTTTTTAATCATCTTAATCAACATGAAGTTAATTTAATATTTTTTGTTTAATGCACGTCGTTAAAATATTTTTAGACTCTATGTCCATTTTTGAAATTTTACAGGAGAACAGCTAAAGGTTTTTGTTGATTTATTTACAGCTTGCTAGTGTTTATATATGCCATTTAACGTATTCATAGAATTTTAAGATATCATAGTAAGGTACTTTTATTCTTAATTTATTTTTTTAAAAAAAATGAGATTACCTTACAATAACTTATTTCTAAAAACAAATATTTGTTATGAAATTTCACATTTTATGATATGTTGTATTTTAGAGCTTTATATCTATATGTCTCGCTTGTTTTCTTTGTGAATAGAAAATGCGCTGTCAAAGGAAAGAGCCATGCCGTCTTTTTACAGTGAAAAAGAGGCCTGATGTTGAGGAAGTAAGCACCAACACTCTTTGCCAATGTCCAAGGGGTCATTATTGTCCTGAGCACCACAGTCAACCATCGGTCATCTCCAGTCCATCAAGTTTTACAGAAGAACATATTCGGACTTACAGTGGTTACTGCACATCGGAACTATCTTGATAGGAAAAAACGAGCCCAACAAGTGTTCGTTTAAAATAGCATGGGTAGTTGCGACCAAGAATAACCAGGTCTACATAATACATTGTATGAAAATACAAGAGAAAAATATGTTCCAGAGTTACAAGTCATGAGGAAAACTAATTGCATAACGTGACTCTGGAATCAAAATCAAGATTTATTCGAAAAATTTGAAAAGCAAAAATTACTTTAACTTTTTAACTCACTTTTTAAAAATACATCGTTATATCTTTTTAAATTCATATGAAATTCGAATAGAAGACACAAACATAGGAGATATGAAAACTTTTAAAGAATAATAAAATAATAATTTAATATTAATGCAATAATTTAAATGATGATGCGATAGAATGTAATAATTTTTTCGCCAACGTGATTGCATAAAATTTTTTAGTGCAAATTGGTATCGGATAAAAAACAATTGCACAATTCGTATACTTCTTAGAGTGACTTTTTTTTAACGGGCTTAGAGTGCTATGTTAGATTAGTGGTAGATAATCTTAAAAAAGTGACACGAATTTAAAAAAAATAATCTAAATGACGGGCAATACTCAACTACGCATAAAATCTGAAAAGATGAAATGAATCACAACTTTTTTTTTCTTCTTCTTGAGTTATTAATCACCCTATTGTGCATCAAATTGTTGATACTGCCATCTTTCAAACATTCATCTTGGCAGAATGCCTCCATATCAATAGAGCTGCATAAAAAGAGGCAAACAAGATGAATCTGATACGGTTTTTATATTTACCTACTCTAGCGATGGTACGGATTGATAGAAATGTAAAGGCGCAGAAGACAGCAAATTCAACCCCTTTGCCATTTGTAAGCCATTATGTGATGACCAATAGAGTAAACTACCAATCATCCGATTAGCCTCAGACGAACACGCACAGAGGACAAAGCGAGTTGAATACAAATTCGATTCACTTGATATCCTTCCACCGACCATCTTTAGCAGGTTTTTCACGGTTGCGTGAATCCATAACGTTCCCCAAATCGCAGGGTGGAAAGTCACATTCAAAAGGATGATAATAAAGAAAGGATTCTTTTGGTGGTTCTACGAGGGTGGGATTGCTGGTAAAGGTGAGGACCGAAGTGCCCAGTGACACGGCCCACTGGTCCAGAGTGGTCAGAGGTCCTGTCACAGACTCGATTGCCCTTCTTTATTCCCCTTTCTCTCACCCATTCAAAAAGGTATGGGAATTGCCGCAGCTGGACCCTTCCCATGCCCGATCGGAGAAATGTGATTGTAAAAACCTAAGGTTACAAAAAGGGGCCCAAATTCACATAATTTAAGTGTTCACTCTCTCTATCGAACGTGGGACTTCCGATTCTCATTTTATTGAAAGCGAGAGATGAGGACCTTTCCCCATGGGGTTACAATTGTTCCACTCTTTCTTAAAATTATAATAGATGACAACATTTATCGAGTAGAAAATCAAAGTCGTAAATAATTTATTTGTTTAATTATAATAATAATTTATTATAATTTATATAAGTTTCACACGAAATATCATTCGATTTTCATTTTATTACTAAAGCTTATAGTATCACTCTAAAATTTATTCACATATCTTACGTCATTAAAGATAAAATTACACAAAAAATTCCATGGAAGTACAAAATAAGTGATCAATTAAGCCAAGCATGAAGTTATTGAATCGTAGCAATTTGATAACTGACAAATAATAGTTCTGGTATTTTTTTAAAACTTGAACTAAGAAATATTTCATAAAATTAAGGTAGACTTTTGATTAAGAAATTTAAATTATGATATTTGAAATAAGTGTAGAATGCATAGTATTGGAATGTATCTGTTGTTAAACTCTTGGTCGCATCGCGAATGTTGAGCATTTTGTAAAGACAATTAATAGAGGGAAAGGCAATATCAAGATACAAAATGTACAGAAGTCTGATCAATGTTAATTCGCCTCTGCAAATGCTTTAGAATGCGTCATAAGAGACATACAGTAGAAATCTTGTGTAATATGATTGTAAATATTAGAGATTTGTTTAGTTTATGTATATTTTTCGTGTCTTTTATATATATTAATGGCACAATTTTGTTTTAAATGAAAAGTTTGAACTGTCATTGTGCCATATTTTCGCTTGTCGCTTTCAGAATTCGTTTTGTACATGAATATTCATTCATAAGTTTGAACAGCGCAACGTAACATGTGAACAGATTTTAAGTAAAAAGTGCACTTTTACTATTACTTTTAAGTAGTTTCCAAAGAAATTTGAGAGTAATTTGTTTCAATTCCTATTTCGGAAAGAAAAGCAACTTTTCCTTTTCTTCATTTTACAGTTCAGCCTCATTTATAGTTCGTATCTGAAGAATTGTAATTTCTTGTGACCCCTTTCAGATGCTCTTACAATTTTTGTAAAAATGTGTACAGAAAAAAGTGTGTGAGTGTGTACAGAGAAAATATTTTGCAATAATAATTTTTTTTTAAAAAAAAAAGAATAAATATCTTATTCTACCTCATTAGTCTGATTTTTCTTTAAAATTTCACACACATGAGTGTAAAATACATTTCAAATAAAACAGAAAAAGTTAAATATAATTTTAATAATAGGTAATGTTTAGTTTAATTATGCATAATAATAATTTATATAATATAATTTGACCCATTACATTTTAAATTAAAAGTTACTTTAAAAGAATTCACGGATTTCAGGTGTAATGCATAAAATGAAAGCTTCTTTCAGCTCATCTGATTGAGAACTTTTAAAGTATGATGATGAAGTTAAACTTTTATATTTCAATAAAACACGCATATGAGATGAAAGTTCAAATACAGTTTTGTAAAAATCGAAGTGTTTGTTTTGGTGAATCCAGAAAGTTTCAATTTCAAGGGAAAGAAATCATTTTTTAAAAATTAAATTCAAGTAGATGAAACAACCAACTATCGTTTTTCAAATTTTATTTAGATCGAAGATATTTCATCAATTCTAAATTCATATTTTTCAAAGAAAGACAAGAAAATGGAAGACTATATTACGGCTTAAACGGAAAAAAATCATATTAGCATTTAAAATATATACATATATTTTTGAATAACTAAAAATATATTTTAAACTAACCATTAATAACAGAAAATATAGAAATTGAATGCGATGGTTTTAAAAAAGTACTAATAGCGATGCATATATTACGAGGGCAGTTTAAAACATGCCTTATCGTTCTGAATTATCTGTAGAAGGAATTTCGGAAGAAAAACCATCATAAACATTAAGCCCTTCTGACAACTCTGATATAAATTTAAAAAAAGAACATGCAATGAAGGGGAAAAAAAGTTTGTGATGAACTGCCGTAAATAAAGATTTTTTTAAAATGGTTGTTAGAAAATTTTGCTTGTAACAAACATATTAATAATATTTTTTATACAATCAATACGTGCTACAAATAATTTTTTTTCTTGAAATGAATTGAATAAAATCACACGATAAGGTTACTAATATAAATTATTTATGAAACACATTTGTTAACATTATGTTACATAAAATAAAGTTGACTCACAAATGTTCCATTAAGTTTCATACACATCTTTGTACTAGTCAAAATATGGAATCTTGATTTACTCTTAAGAGCTGAGACAATTCGGCAAAGGATTGTTGCAAAACCGATTTATTTTTTAAATTTATGGAAACAATTTCAATGATATCGAAGCTTTTACATACATATTAATACTATGATACGGTTCTTAATTAAGAAATATCCAAATAATGGGTACTATCACTGATACAAAGGAAGAGTTGCACAAGATATAGTTTTCGGAAAACATCACCCAAACGATGATCAGATGAAAAAGAATTCGCGATCAAGTTTTGTGAAAACAGGAATGTTCATTTCACGTCAAAAAACATTTTTGTGTGTGTATGTTTTACATTCCACTGGCGAAATAAATGTGTGGGCAGAATCCATTCATGAAAAATAATGCCAACCATTAAACGTGATTACAGCACTTCCGGTGGAAAATAACCACTTGACTGGAGTAAATGGACGTTCCATGCATCGGAGGAGCAAAGAGAGGGTAAAAGGAGGCTGAGATTCCAGAAAGAATCGAAAAATTGGAGGAAGAGAGGGAGGAGGAAATCTTACTAAGCTTAGAAGGGGGGGGGGTATTAAAAAAATTATTTTGTGGTTTTTTTTTTTTTTTTTTTTTGAAAAAAGAATTTTTTTAGAGTGTTTAAAGTCAGTACCGGAGGTGATTTTCCCCCTTTCAATGTTTTGGATTAATTTCCGTAAGGTTTGTGATTTACAATTCTTGGATGGTTACTTATAAATTAGTTCGATCGCATTTTGTTTCAAAATATACTTTGAAAACATTTATTAATGCAGATATATCGATTAACGATTTCAAATGTGAACTTCTTATATTTTAATTAAATCAATTGAAATATAATACGCTTTACGATCTAGACAACAACAATAATATATATTCATTAAATGGAAATTCGTTATCGAAATACAAAAATTGAACTATTTCTCTTTATACAAGATGTATTACTAATATTTGATAAAAGATGCTTATTTTGCAATAAAACTCGAATTTTATAAACGCGATTTTTTTGGAGTATGTTTTTGGTCTAAACTTTGTGATACTCAAGGAGTAATTCTTATATATATAACTGCCTCTAATTTATTTTTTTCCCAACATCCTGATGTAAAAATTGAAAGATTTGCTACACAAGATATTTCTTCCAATAAAATTATCTACAACTACTTATACATTATACAACAATTATTCTTAGTGATTAATTTAATTAAAATGTCTATGTTTAAAAAAATTGTCATTAAACCAGTGCGGTTATAGTTTAGCAGATTAACATTTACTTTTTCTGCAAAAGGAAAAGACACTGAAAGAGCACCTTCATGGAGACACCACACTGCGACTATTTTTTTTTTTAACACCGCAATCTTTTTCTATGTCATTCTTTTAGATTACGTCAAAAAAAGAGTCCCCCCCCCTCCCTCCACTTTGAAAAACACTAACAATCGAAAACCGGAAACAAATTATTTTAATGATATTTGTTGGATTCAGAGCCTGATCTAAATTCTTCTAATTGGATTCGAAGCACGGGCAAATTCTATCAACCTCAGAGTAATGGTATAAAAACAGACAGAAGAAAGGAAGCCGTTTTATTTCCAAAACTTTGAGTGCGCAGATGACAACCAAATGTGGTTGCACTCATAATATCCGTGATTTGTAAAGAAATAAACAAGCTCCTATTTCATCAAAAATGAAGCGCATATAGTTTTTTCTTACATCATTAGAAGAAATTCCTGAAATAATTTCGTACTACTGAATAAATATTCACAGATCTACAATTTCTTTTACATCTTTTTATTTCACAGCGAATAATAAATAAAACTAGGAAGATATGTCTCAGAGAATTATTTACAATATAATTCTGTACGGTTACTTATTTTTTTTTTATAATTGGTCAACAACTAGAAGGATTACCTTTACTTTTGACATGATATATGATCTTTATAAGGCTGTAATATTTTATCCTTCTAAATTATCAATAAAAATAACAAATTCTTTAAAAGAAAAAAATACTGAGCATAAACAAAATTCTGATATTTTTAACAATTCCATATTACATAAGTCATTATATATGCATTAAATTATTTATTAATCGCCAAATGGCGAAAGATTTTTCCTGTCATTTTTTTCATTTCATAAAAGAGCTAATCTGTAGAGATTAAATCAAGTTTTTCAATATTTTAAATTCTGTCCATTAGCAAACTTTTAATTTTACCTTATTAGAGAAGATGTTTTAATTAATGTTTTCTTATCCAATTCTGAAGTGCATAGAAAATGTAAGTATCATATTTCTAAACATATTATTAAAATAGTAACAAGTTTATAATACAGGCATTTTTTTCTTTTTTTTTTAAAAAAAAAGGGACAAAGGTTGGCGGAAGAAACCCACACGAGTATGCTTATAAAACTTCTCAATAATATGACACTGTTATCCTTCATGAACTTCAATCCATATGCATAACAAATTATGAGAAATTTACTCATAAAACAATTTCAAAACAAATTATCGATAATTTATGTAGCTTTCACAATTTATGGAAAGGAGGAAAGAGTTAAAATCAAATAAAACTACAAGAATTTTATTTCTATTGAATGTGATACTAAGTTTCATAGCTACATTAATTTTGAGATAGATGTTTGATAAGTCATTAAAAGAATAAATTAAAGTATATCTGATACGAGCCAGAAATATTAATAACGATCAACTCTCAGCCCAAGCAAATGATTTTATGAGCATATCCCCTCCCCCCAAATTTTAATAACTTGGCCAGTGTAGATGAAAACTTGGTGTCAGTATTTAAAAAATTTCTATAACCATTGGCCATGTCGTGGAGTAATTAAAAAAATTATGCGAATGTATTCAATATTTAAAACGTTTTCAAATATAATTATTCGAATTTTTCCAACAGTAAACTATAAAAGTAAATATGTTGCATGTGACACATCATCACTGTTTCGTTAAAAATTTTCAAAATGACAAAATTTTGATGAAATTTTCCTTGGCGGTACTCATGGCATGGAATCCATTTCTCAAAAACACTACTTTATAAGCAAATGTATCAAATAGATTCAAAAAATTTCAAGTACAATATTTATAACTGGAAGCGACAATATCAAAATTTAGTAATAGTACATTTTCAAACAGGTATGTTGACACAAGCGCCGTATTGCTCGCCAATTCGATTGTTCAGAGTGCGCCGTCAGAACATTTTGGGAGCAGTGGATACGAGATAGTACCATGGAGAACCGGGTTCTGGAACGACCAGGAAGACGATGAGACGAGAGGATCATGCAGCAAGCTCTTGTGGATCCCACAGCGACTCGTTTCAGGATACAATCAGATGTAGGGGGTCCACAAACCATTTCCAGGCGCCTTGCGGAAGCGAATCTGCAATCCAAGAGTCCTTTTCGTGTACTGGCTTTAACACCGAAATATTGGTGACTCCGTCTACATTGGCGTCAAGTCAGAGCGACGTGAAATGCAACAAATTGGTTAAAAGTGGAGATAGTGATGAATCCCGGTTTGTTTTGTGGACAAATTATAATCGTGTGCGGATGTGGAGGCGCCCTGGTGAACAGTACAATTCTAACCACACTGCCCGCACAGCAGGCTTTACGGTTTGTGGGAACCATAGCCTATGTTAGCCAATCCACTTCAATTATGGTAAAATGAAGCCTTAAAAGGTCAGCGATATGTTAATGATATTCTTCGACCCCACGGGAGACCTTCCTAAATAGTCTTCCAGCGACTGTTTTTCAGCAAGATAATGTTCGCCCGCATAGAGCTCGAGTAGCTCAAGACTTTGAATGCCATGTTCAGACTCTTCCACGGCCGGCCCGCTCCCGAACTTGTCTCCTACAGAGCATTGGGACCCCTGAAACGCCAGATGCCGCCAAGTTCTCTGTACGTGATATTTAAGCTATACAGAATTTTCAAAAAAATTTGACTTTCTTTGATTTTCCAGAAGATAATATTTTTTTGCAGATGAGTTAAAAGGGAGATTTAAATATCATTACATCGCTCTACGGTAATACATCAAAAATGGGACGGTAGGGAAGAGAAAAAGAACAGCGTAAAAATTAAAGCTTTTACACAGGCCATGATCATGGCAAAAGTTTCATTCGAATACACTCGGCGAAAGTTGATATTAATAAGGTTATTGGTAGCCCTGTACAATCATTTTCAGTTCAAAAAAAGGCGCCATCTCACCCTATGACATTGGACTATTCGGGAATTTTTTTTCCACTAGCATAGAGGATTTTAAAATAATGTAAATTACATAAAATTAAAAAATTTTCCCCAACCAAAATGAGACAACTTTCATAAATTAGATGAAGATAACGTCAGATTCATATATCATTGTAAGTTGTGTTGAAGCATAACAGTTAATCTTTAGGATTGAATTTAGAATTGATGAAGTAGGATTCGTGGAAATATCTGATGCTCGCTTACCATAGTGCTGCCGAGGCGATCACCTAGTAACCGTGACTGAGACACGAGCGGAGGTCCTGGCCAATTGATGACAAAGTTGTTTTTGGTTTCGATTGGAGTTTTCGCAGTTGGAATGTGTAATTGGCTTCCACAGCCTATGTAAATTATCATTATCTGATTATTTAAAGAGTTAAATATTTCATTTAAAATAAATTGTGTTTTTTTTTTATCGTAGCCATCTCTGTATCCAGAACTTGTCGTCAATCGAATGAACACCTTTTTATTGATGAGTTCCAGTGGGATTCGATAACGAGAGCATCATCTTTCATTCATAACACCTTATCTTTCATTGTTAAATGAAGTATTTTGTCTTGTTCTTACGTATTTTCACAATTGGAGCCTAGCATTTATTAACTGTTTAATTATAAGGATTTCTTTCGATGATAGTTGTTTAGGCCGTAGATGTCTATGATTGGAATTGGTTGCGTTATAGATATACTTAAAGACTAAGTAAGTGATTGTAGCAAGCTATGTGCAAAATATGTCGTCATAATTCCATTGCAATAAGAGATCTTGAAGAGTCAAGTGCAGAATTCGATATGTGATTTGAAGGGCATAAGAATGAGTATGGTAACTTTTATACCGTTCATCGAGTTCGATGGAAATGTAGATAGAATTGCTCCTGTGGGAAAGATCGCAATCATTGAGATTTCGTTACTCTATGTTGTTGTCTAATGGTGATAACAAAACATTCAACTATCTATCTGAAATAAATGCTTATGGGGATAGTATCAAAATAAAAAAAAAGAGGAATGTATAAACTATATTAGTAAAAAGTTAAGTATAGCTTTACGGAATGCTGTCAAGGAATCAAGATTTCGAGGCATCTCTTAAGGTAGGTACGATTATTACACTTTGAAAGTGACAACTATCACATCACAGCTATTCGATGGGAGACCTTTTTCCAATTGATTCCTTTGATGAATTCTGAATGTTTTTCCAAAATGTCCAAAAGATTGTAGTTCTTGGTGTTTTTGCTTTTTCGTAATAGCAAAGGAGGAAGGGGGAACAATGATACTCCTTACACAAATATTGCCCATCACAGTCATGTTTTTTTCCGAGTGTTATATATGGCCGTAACAAAATTAGGGTTCCAATTTGTAAGAAAAATTAATAATATTAAAAAATATTAAAATTCAGGGGACATCGGTGTTTTAGCTGAATTTCAGCATGCACATCAAAATTCTATTTTTTTAAACATTTTTTCTCCTCAAAAACTAAATAAGCTATTGCAAAATCAGTTGTTTAAATCACCCTGAAGTTGTTTAAAATATTCTTGAGAATATTACAAAGAAATTTCATAGAAAAATATCAATAAGTACAGAAAAAGTAAGGTTTGAAATTTCCCAGATTTTTTTTAAAAAATTGTGTCAACATTGAATACAAATTTTATGTGAAATCATTTTTTACAATACAAACATTGCATGGCATACTAATACCTAATTTTTAAATCCATAATTAAAAACAAAATTGTTTAAAGAGTACCAAGTCCCTTTAAAGTAAATAAGAACATGCGTGAAATTCTATTTCAAGTAATCCTATAAACGGAAAGGATGACATCAAGGTATAAAATTATGTAGTGAATAGAAAAAGTGTCACAAATCCTCCATTCTCTCACCCAAAACTAATCGATTATATTCAGCACCGTTAGATGGCAGCACGAAAACTTTCACATAATATCTCAAAGAAAATAAATGAAGTAGTGCCATCTATGTGAAAAAATATAGTACATAAATTTCACACTAATTATTTTTAAAATTTTAATTTAATCGAGTCAAAGAAAATTATTGCTCAGATGTTAAAAGGAGCCGAAATGGAAAAGATATCAATTTAAAATATAAAATATGACAATATTACATGTATATCTTTTACAGCATCAGCTTAAAAATTAAGTGTACTAAAATTGTTGTAGAAGTTTAATTTATTAAATGTAATTGACATTAACAAAACTTTTTCGAAAATAAATATTTAAACTCTGAACATTTTTAGTACAGAGCTCATTTAATTTTGTTATAATTTACAAATCGACAATGTTTGGATACATTTCAAAAGAGAAGAGTTAATGAAACATATTAATATAGAAATTAACGAACGTAATAATAAAAAACAGATGGTAAAGAAACTAAATTTATAACAGATTCAAGTATTTAAAAAAAAGGCAAAGAAATAAGAGAGGCGAACATACAGGCGTATTCTAATTATCTTAAAAGTCAAAAATTAATGAATATCGAATACGCATAATGAAGCTATTAATTAACAGACATGCTATTTAGAACATTGAAAATTAAACTGAGAACGAATTATAAAAACCTCTTCAAAGAAGATTTGAAGGGACAGAAAAAAAACCAGATTTCGGGGAGGCGTTATTTTGTATTTAGATATTTATAGAATAAGCAATTTCTCCAGCATAGACATCTGAACTTATTTTCAAAAACCATCTCATTACTTACTCTACTCTCATTAAAAATAAACTTGTGATAAGAAATTAAATGATAATTATACTGTTATATTGTGCCTCATGCTATATTCTTACATACTGCGTAACATATTTTTATTTTCCTCCAAAAAAAAATTCAATTTCAAAAAGGACTGTTTGACAGTCATAAATTCCGAGAAACGATAAATATTTCACACTTATATTATCAAGTAATTATAAGGAAAGATGAGATTTGAGTACACAATCATACATAAATTATATGATAATGAACAGACCTTTTAAATACGAATACATTATTTTTCCTTAATGACTTATGTTAAGTATAAAACATTCATATTTCAGTAGAAACTAATATTTATATCAAAATAAAATATTCCAAGATGATTTTAAAGGAAATGTTAACAAATTTAAGAGGCCGCGGTTGCCTAGTAGTCATGGCCGGGGATTCGCGGCTAGCGATTTGCGTCGAGTCGTAGGTTCGAGCCTTGAAGCCACAAAAACCTGCGGTGTAGCGGGAAGAATTCACGTAAAATCTGGCCGAGGTACCAAGTCCTCCCGTTGGCGTGGTGCGGAAGTTAGGAGAAGGGAGTGCCAGCTCAAGTGTCGTCCTCGCCATTTCACCAATAGCCCACGTGTTGCTTCTGGTGCGAAGTCAATGAAAACCCAAACTAATCATATACTTAAGATTTCATTATTTGAATTCTAAAACCAGTTTTGTGAAAAACGGAAGAATACTTGCAATTCAATTTTTGATTGAAGCAAAACAAAACTAAATATGTATTAACTTACGTTATAAATGTTGGAATTGTTCTTTTTGGATTTTGTATGCGCAACACTTTTTTTCACCCCAATTAAATCTTTTAATGTACACATCTGGGTTATTTCATTAATAATGATAATTACAATCTATATACAGTGGCTTCTAAAATTGAGTACACACATCTTATTCTCTTTCTAACAAGCCTAAAACAATATCAAAAGCTTTAAATTTAAATTTAATATTTAAAGGAAAGATAAAATGTAAATTACAAAATGTATTAGAACAAAAAAATAAAAATGATGAATAGATTATATTTAACCAGCAAAATTTTTATGTCAAAGCTCCAAATTTCAGCGTCACAAAATTGAATATATACCTAATAAAAATTGAGATTTTGCTACCGCTACTTTTTTAATGAATTAATATAACAGTTTTGTTTCCTCAAGATATCAATATTTAATTTCGAGAAGAAGATAAAAGTATTTTAGCTGTAAAAATGAGCTTTAGAATTGAATTTAATATTGAAATCAAGAAAGGTGCCATTCAAATGTCTCAGTCTGATAAATTTCTGCGTGACATTGGAAAGAAAGTTAAAAACAATAGCGGATACGTACAAAAAATTATCCAGAAATATATACTGGGCAAACTGCAAATAAACCTGAAAAAGGGAGGAAAAGATTCCTCAGTTCGACGACTATGAGAAATATCATTCTAGAAGTAAGAAAAAAAACCAAATGTGGATGGAGACTGTAAAAAATTGCCTCATTTACTTTTACAGCAACAGGAAGATGTGTTTTTGCAAGAACAATACGAAGAATCCTCCAAGAAGCAAATTATGTTTGCTGTGTTGCAAGGAGAAAAAAAAAAAAACTACGTTTACAAAAGAAAAAAAAATTAAGAAATAGAACGACATTTGCCAAAAATCAGTTTTCAAAGCCTCAGTACTTCTGGAATAACGTGATATTCAATGATGAACGCTTATTCGAAGTTTTTGGAAGTAATAATTAATAGTACGTTTGGTGAAAATATACGAGTAACCCTGAACTATTTCCACAAAACATCATCCTCACTGTCAAGCATTATGGTGATTGGGTTCTAATATGGAGCTGTATGTCTGCAAAAGGAGTTACAAATCAGTTTATATTGATTGAAACATGGTTAAAATGAAATATGACGATATACTAAAGAATAATTTAAACCTAACTGCCAAGAGATTAGGTTCAGGATCACATTTTATGTTTCAACAACATAACGAACTCGAAACATGCAGCTAAAAAATGTTCACAACCGTTATTTTTATTAATTATGCTGGTGTAAAATCATAAAATGCAATTGAATACACCACCTCAATTTATGGATCACATTGTGATTGAGTAATATTAAGAGCAAATAACACTTAAGCAGAATATTAGGAGCTAAAAACACAAAGAGTTACCATTAAAAAAAAATCAGCAGAAGTATTCACCGAAGAAATACAAACAATTTCAAATCAATGCGCACCGTTCGGAATGTGTTCGAAATGCAAAGGGATATGCATTAAATATAAATTTGTTTTCTATAAAAATTTTAAGAAATTATACTAGATGTATACTCAATTTTGAAACTTAGAAATATGCAATTCAACGAAAAAGTTATGGTGATACAAATATTTACGATTCCTCAAAACCTGCTACATTTCATGTGTATTTTATCGATTCTATAAATGTTAGAAGAGTACTTTAAAAATACTGTTTTACCCTTTAGGAAGGATAGTGAGTGGTGGAAGGCTTTTGGAAGCCACAGTAGATTTAAAGTAGAGTATCCATTTTTAATGTAATTCATTAAGACTTACAATTTTATTTCGATTTTGAGAAAACTTTGCTCACGCTTGATCTTCAAAAACAAGATGAAGTAACTGTCTACGAAAGATTTCGAAAAACCATCCCCGAGGTGAAGAAATCTCTATTTGGTATATGTTTGATATTATTCAAATCTAAGAAATAAAAATTGTAAATATAAATTTCCAATAATAATATTGAAAATAAAAGCGACTGAAAATATTTCATTTTCCTCAAACCATGAGATAATTAATTCGAATATGTTCATTCTGTAGCTTTAGTTAGCAAAGTTTGCAGTTTTATTCCGATCTTGATGACATTTTTCACACTCTACCTTCTCTATTCATATAAGACGTGTAAAAGAGATACAAGGTATATGTTAATTCATATACAACAATTTATAAATAGTAAGCATACACCTCCAATAACATTTAAAACGCGAACCAATAAAATTATCTTATTTCTCAGACCACGATATCATTACTTTGATGGACTGATGCAGTATAAACCCGGATTGGCGTCATTTTGCATTTTTCGGCGATGAGGCTTTACATGTCAATTTTCGTGCATGTTGATTGTCATATTATGCCAAATGCCGCACATATAAAGTTGGCGAACCATGATTCCAGGTGTATCTTGACCAAAATGTATCAAAATGCGCAATCTATAAATATAACAATGAAAAGTTAGATTTTTTTTCCTTCTTTGATTAGTAGAGCGGACGTTTCTACAGTTGTCGAAAGGGACTTTTAGAAGGGTAGTTGTTTCTATAAGCTATCTGAGGTACGGTAATACCTAAAGAAAGGAGCTTCGAAAACTACGAAAAAAACTACGTCTACAGCATTTGAGCTAGATTTATTCGAGATGATTTTACACTATTACCTCGAACCAAAAAACATGTCTATCTGACATTTTGAAAAAGTTACCACATCCCTCTAAAAAGCCTCTTTACTATATATAAAGCCAGGGTACTTCAGCTAGTAAATTTAGTTAAAAAAATTAATTAAACAATGAGGTTCGTATAAACTAAATTATAGCCGAATGTGGAAAAGTAGTTATGATTAGTAATTAATGGTACATCTTCCCTATATTTTTAACTCAAATATCAAATAATTTTCTCCTCCTTTAGACGCAATCCAATTTCATTTTATCTTACGTAAGAGACAATTTGTAATGTAAATTAATATAAAAAAAATATGTCCATTATTATTAGCTATCCTTCAAATTACTTAATTTGCAATCAGATTTTGTTCGTTATCAGAATTTAAAATTCTTACCTTTAAATAACCATAATGTTGACTTCACAGGACAAAGTTATAAAACTTGAAATCCCACTCGACTTCTAACCAAATTTCAAAATGAAATTTGGTTGAAATTTATCGTTGAAAATTTATCTGGCATTTTTTTTTTTTTTTTGGAATTACTTTTCAGAAATTCTTAAAGGCAGAGATAGTCTCTCTCCCCTTTAACGATGGAAAGTAATTTATGTTTATTGCTATAAACTTCGACTTGTCAATTATTTTAAAATCATGTGACTTTTAGATTAAACTAATTCTTCAACCGGAACGGATGCAAAAGATTTTCTAGTGAGAACATAAATCCAAATTCTAATTTTAAAATTTTAATTTTCAATAAAAGAAAAAAAAACCCATTTAATTCTTCAGAAATCCCTTCTTTAACTAGACATTGTTGCTTTTCGCGGATCACACACAAATGCACAGAATCTCTCTCTCTCTCTAAAGCAATCTCTCGAAAATATCATAAGAAATGCGAGGGAATAGAAAGGAAATATAACAGTTACCTTTGGATAATCTAAAATAATAAAATACTGAATTAGGATTTTTTTTTAGGATTCAAATAATATGCGTAAAGGATATTATGATGCTGCTGATAGATTAATATTTAAGAAGGTAGTAGATCTATGGTCAAATCCAGTCGTTGCACTACGATTTAAAGTTCTCCATAATGTCAGAGTTAAATAAATCGGAAGTGAATAATATCAAACAGAAAATGAAATGCATCATATACCAACGAGCAAATACAAAGGATAAATACTCGGTTAAAAACCGTTTGTTCTCTCTGGGCTCGGTTAATAGCTGCAGGGAGAAGAAAAAAATGTCGGTAACAAATAACAGTTCGGAGCAAACGCACAGTTAAAAACAAATATTTGAATTGGACGAAATTACGTAGCAGTTTCCTGAAAATCAACGTTATTCGAGGATGACGGAAAACAATAATTGACCCATGGCCAAGAAAGCGTGATCAATTGAAACTTTTAGAACAATACCATCGAAGATGAACTTATTTACACTTGGAAATACCTAACGGTTAGGACGCCTCTCAAGCAGGCATAAAATGTAGCTTACGGAAGGAACTCGCGATGTATACAGATGATGTAAAGAATGACTCTATGTTTGCATTCTTTGCGGCTGAATTTAAGTGGAGAAGAGTAAACTCAAAAGTGAAAGTATTTACTACAATTACAATCAAACATTAGTATTGTTCGTGTGCTGTCCACATAATCATTTTAACATTCACCTTCGCATTCAGAGCATGATTGTAGACATATGTGTTAATTAATATTATTCAGAATCTAACCTTTTAATTACACCCTTTCCTTTATTTACGTTCAGTATGAATAAAATTAACTGTAATCACGAAATTTGGGACTTAATCATAACGAAAGTTACCATATTACAATTACTGCAGAATATTATTACCTTGAGAAGTCAAGAATGCGTTTGAGAAGTGCTTGATTAAAAAAATATTAGATAAAACAACACGAAACAAATATCATACAAACAGAAGTACGTTTGGATTCACATTATGAACACATTTATATATCAGGATTTAAATGTTTTAAACAAAAGAAGACTAAAATGGAATTTCTACTTTGTTACACAAACAATAACACTGCTCGTTACGTACAAAATGATTAAATTTTAAATTTAATTAAAGAACACACATTTCTCACAGTGAAATTACGGTTGCAGCTATAAATGAATGATTGTTTTTTTTTAACGTCGCACTAGAAGCAATCCGAAGGGTTTAGGCGACGGACCTCGTAATTTTGAACCTCGGTCAGGTAACGAGGACGACACCTGAGCTGGCACCACCCTCTCTAAATTTCCACGCCAACGAGATGACTTGAAACCTCAATCAGATTTAACACGTATCAGCCGCACTACATGGCGGGTCTTTTGTGGCATCAGGACTCGACCTCACGATTATCGCCACTTTGCTACGCGGCCATTTGCCATTTCATTGCCTTAAATTAGTGGTTCCCAAACTTTTTCGTTTCACGGCGGATCCCGAGGCCTTACATAATAAACATAGAAGTTTCTATAAAATGAATAAGTATATAAAAATACGATACTTTTTATTAACGAGAGTATGCATCGATTTGTGTATAAATTTAGGGGGGGGGACTTGGAAGTTGAGATGTGTAATATTGGGGATAATGAGATTTTGCATTTTTTTTTTAATTTTCTCTCCTCTTAAATATTTTAAAATGTGTATAATATCGCCTTTCATTTCCAAAATATCGACTAAAATTTTCACTTTCCGACGAAAAATTCATTATTCACGATATTTACTATTTACATCGAACTTCATTTATTCTATAAAATTTCACGATCAAGTAATATTTATTCTAAGAATTGGGGACAAAAACAATTCACGATGACTCAATCTATCAGAGAAGGAGAAAAAAAATTTACAACGTAATGATCAATCATTCCAAACTTACTTTTCTGATCTAC
This sequence comes from Nephila pilipes, assembly GCA_019974015.1. NCBI lineage: Eukaryota > Metazoa > Arthropoda > Arachnida > Araneae > Nephilidae > Nephila > Nephila pilipes. The sequence continues at coordinate 1,361,562 of BMAW01083363.1, forward strand.
TTTTATCTAAAGACTCAAGCCTCATAACAGAATTTAGAAAACCCGTATTTATCAGTAACGTGTATTGTTGCATTGTAACCCATATCTAAAATTTTGTTAGGGTCCAGTGATTATATGAACGTTGATAGAATCTCAATGTCACATCAAGTAATTTTATTACTACGAATGATAGACAAAACACATTTAATTTGTGATTCATAGATAGCAATCAGGTGTAAAATTAGTTTGCTGCTGCTTGCCCAAAATAGTTAAAAAAAAATAAATAAAACAGATTCCCTAAGCAATATTACACATCGATGTTTCTCGCTTTAGTGAACGTATAATTTTTTTATGCGAAAGAGCTGTCTTCAAAAAAAGTTCCTCATGCGTAATATTTGAATATATCACCGTCGATTTACTCGCATGTACGATATTAGAAAAGAAATTTTTTGTAGTTGAATATAATAAAGACAGTAATATATATATATATATATAATCATTCACCTAAAAATCAGGATAATCGAGATGAAGTTGTTTATGATTTACAGTTTTACTTTTCGATTAATTAATTCTTAAAATTACATTTTTCTGTGTTTATAAATTAAATAGTCTTTCGAAACTTTGACATAGTGCATCACTTATTTCTATTCTCTACAAATTCTACGCGATTCTAATGCTTCCTCCCTTTTCTACACAATTTATAATTAACAATTTTTTAAATTTTCAGCTAATTAATCCTTATAATTATTATATTTACATACTCGTAGGTTTCTGTTTACCAATAATACACTCTTTCGTAACTCTTGCATATTACGATGCTTATTTCTATCCTGTACAAATTCCACTCAATTCAAATCCCCCCGCCCCCCGTTCTACATTGTTTTAATATTTGAAGTTTATTGCTACGGATGTCCGTAAGTCAATAGCGATTAAGTAATAATTGAAAGACTCAGATATAAAGTTGGAGATCACGCGCTGGACACAAAACACAAAAAGTAAACAGTTTTTACACGAGGATGATACAAGGAAGCATTATTTGAATGGCTTACTGTTTGATCGGTTAAGTCTTTCAACTATATACAGACTATCGATTTGACTACTTTTCCAAAGAGAGCACAGACAATAAGAAGAAAAGAACATACGCAGTACATGGTTGAGGTTAAAGTGATTCTTAACTAACCCGGATTTTGAGCCATTGACATATGAAAGGATAAGGATCTCCGTACAATACCGATGGACACGCCTATCATTATTGTGAAGTAAACAGCACGCAAGTCTTTATGAACTTGAAGGTCCTACATGCGGTCTAAAAACTAGAATAATACAGTAAAAAAAGAAAGAAAGTTTGAAATAAAAGAGAAACGTTTCAGGCATCAAATTTTAGGTAACCCTGAAGTTCCAGTTCATTGCATTTATAGTGAGTATAACTGCAAAATAGCACAGACTTTTTTGCCTGATGCAGTAGTAAAATTGAATTCGATTTTAAAGTGGGACAAAATATAAGTGCTTAAAAAATGAATCGAATGAATCCGTTAACCTTTGAGTCTGTGAATAACGATTTTCTCACAGTTTCGAAAAATCAAGAAACTAAATTTGCAGGAAAAAAAAAAAAAAAAGAAAGAAAGAAAGAAAGAAAAGAAACGCGAGAGAAAAACTCTCTATAATTTTATAAATACATACACAGCATTTTTTAGAGAGTTTCCGCGAGAATACAAAGAAAAGAAAATTATTTCTAAAATAAAAGTAGAGAAAATTTTAAAATCTATGATTTTCTTATCTTACAAGCAGCTCAAACAACCTAGTTATGTAAATGTATGCGCATACCAAATAAAAACATTTTTCCTTTTTCAGAAGGTTTGTATCTTTATCTTGAAGGTTATATCTTGTGTTAGGAACCATAAAACTCTTGAGGCTAAAATCAAACCAATAAGGAGTAACTCACAACATTTATTGTACGAGTATTTGCATAACATTCAATTTCGCTTTTCGTTTCAAAATATAATTCAAGCAGAAAATTGGAAGATTTTGGCAGAAATGTTACAATTCCAACAATATTGCACTTCGGATATTTTTAAACACCAAATAAAAATTCTTTAGTTTTTTTTTTTAAAATCAATCGTATTTAGCCGAGCTATATAATAAATAATTCGTTGCGAATAATGAAAGCACATAATTCATTCCTTTCTTTTAAATGCAATTATTTCAAAATCTTTCGAAATGTTTAAACGACATTGATACATAATAATCAATATTTTTTAAAGTTTTCTAACTTTTTTTCGACTATATCACAATTTTTACATAGAGAAATATAAATTTATTGGTTCTAAAATATAGTACAGCAAGAATAAACAATCAAATAAAAAATAAAGTATTGATAATACATAGCAAACATTTGATTAAACAATAATAGAAAACACACGACTAAAAATATTTGCAACTATCCAGTTAGTAGATATTACGTTTGTACTAAGATACGACGGCGGTTCGAGGGATGGCCTCATAAGGTAAATTGTTCCTACCACTGAGTGCCGCCATTTGTTAAACGGAGCCGAAACAAATCTGACATTGATTCATAAGTTAGTTTTGATTTGGTAGTCTTTTGCTGCGTGATCAAAATTTGATTTCTGCCTCATCGAGTTGTCGAAATCATTTTGCCACGAGTTATCATCGTCGGTGAGATTCACCATTATGCACTGGAAATAAGCAAAAATAAAAACATTGGGTTGCTTCAAATGAATTTTTTCCCAAAAAAGGCAAAGATGGCGTCATCAGCTAGAAAAGTTATGTCAAATAATTTTTGAGGTGCGAAAGGCGTCGTGATTGCGAATACGAATAACTGAGACTTAGAAACTGTCTTGTGAGTCATGATACTTACTAAAAACAAACAATTTTCGATCTACGAGTATCATCTCTTGGAATTTCTAAGGACTTATTGAACGACCCTCGTATTATATCTTTATTAATTTCATTCCAAGACAAATATGAGTAAATCTCTGATCTAAACAATATTTTTAAAGTCTTAAAGTCAAAATGTATGATTCAGGATAATATCAAATTACAAGTAGGAATGTTAAGATAATTGAGACACACACCTTCGATAAGTAAAAATGAGCTAATTTTAAATAATTCTCATTTATTAAAATTAAACCCAATTGAAGTCCTTGAATAATGAGATATCTGTACATTTATGTATCTGTTTATGGAAAGAAAACCAGATTTAAAAACATAAATAATTATGTAAGAGACAATAATCGATTGTTGTGTTTACATTCGAAAGTTATGTACTGAAACTCTCTTTAAATACATCTACCATAAATTTTACTACATTTTTAATTTTAAAAATATTCAGATTACTTATAAGCACAATATGCTATGTTTTGAAAATAATGATAAGCTGAAAATTAAAATATTTTAAAATTTTGTGTCACACTTAAAAATTATGGATGATCATTAGAAAAAAATTATGTTCGCTGAGTAGGAAATAATCTCAATTTATAATATGCAAAATATCAGCACTCTGAATAAAGTAGAGTTTGAGGAAAATGTACTAAAAAATCATTTTGAGAAAATTGCAAATACAGATATTTTTTCTCCATTACTTAGCATATTTGTTTACAATTTTGAAATTGAATTTGTCAAATGTTCCATTTAGCAAATTCTCATAAATATAAATCGGATATCAATCGCATGAAATATAGATTTAGAACATAAATTGCTCGTCAAATAAAACTTTCCAACCAACGTCAAATAAAACATTTATAATTTAAAGCGTAGCAGGAAACAGAAGAAAAACCTTCCTATTCAAACCGACATTCAAAACGTCAAAATCCTGAAAGGGTGCAGAAATCGTGATTTCGCAGAAGTTTCTTTTTTCGCTGTGTCAGTTGCGAAATTCGATTGTCCAGCTTTTGTTTTCAAAAACTGTTACTTGAAAATGTTAGAACGTGATTTGCCGGAATCCACAGCTAGGCGTATTATCAGAAGATTTGAAAATGAACAACACAAAATAGTGTGGCACACGCTGTTGCGGTGGCAAGTAGTGACATTTCAAAGCTGTGGAATCGATTCCAAGAAACAAGGAATGTTAGATGTCGACCAGTGCAAGGTCGTCCATGTGTTACCACAACTGATAACTGATACATGCTGTAAACGGCTCGTTGAGACAGAACAGACAATCCAAACTCAGCAGCAAAAATAGTTGCTTTTGGCAAAAGGATGAAGGGTATCAAGCCAAACTGTCCGAAATAAATTTCCTTAGGGCTTTCTCTATGCACGTAAGCCAATGGTGGGAATTCCGTTGACTCCAAGACACTGTGCGGCTGGAAGAAGATGGACTGCTGAACATGAAGAATGAGTGCAACGTAATTGGAGTCCAGTGCTTTGTACGATTCAGTCTAGAGTGTGACACCTAACGTGTTTTGATATGGAGAGAAAGGAGCATGCGAAATAACCCTACATTTCTTTGGGAAAGATCACATGATAGATGAGATGGGTAGATGATAGAGTCTGGAATCTGCATAGATGTACATCGGATTAGCATAAAATTTGGAATGGCAATTAGACGGCCCAAAGGTATGCAGACGAGATAGTGGTCGTGCTTCATGTCGTACCTTTCTCAGCAGTCATTGGTGATTCCTTTCTTTTAATGGATGACAATGCCAGACCTTATACAACTCATCTTGTGGAGAACATGCTTGAAGTTGAAATAATACAGCCTATTGACAGGCCAGCACGCTCTTTTGACCTAATTGGGATCGATCATGTTTAAGACACACTCGGACGTCGTATTGCAGAGAGACCAAGGTTTCTTTTTACAGCGAGAGACTTGGAAATAGCACTTCTTCAGAAATAGAACAGCATTCCTATAAGTCTTACCGAAAACTCCTAGCATCCATGCAACGCAGGTCTGTAGTAGTCTGAGTTGTTCGAGGTGACCCCCATATCATATTAAACATATTACATCATTTTCAAACAATATATTTTTTTTTATCATTCACATGTCATCAAATCGTTGCCCTGAAACATCTTAGCATGTTCTTTCCTACTCATTTCAAAAAACTAAAGTTCTCGTACAATTTTTTTGGGTTTCTATTTTTTCCTTTCAGTTTTGACTCTTATTACATGTGTAGTTTCCATTTTGCGCCCACGTATGGCTATCTCGCCAGGTTTTCTCGACTTCTTTGGATGCTCCCTTAATTTTTTAGCAAAACACACACACACTAGGATTATAGATGAAACTTTTTACAGAAAATTTTAAAAGATGGATACTTTATTTGTTATATTGATAAGGTGCCTGGTACTTATTATTTCTAAAGAACTATACCCTAATATGAATAATAAACATCTGATTAAAAATAATGCATTTATTACTATTAATAGTAGTGATAGAGAAATAACTAATATAATTAAAGCTTTATACAAAAAAAGTTATACAAAGAAAATATGAAATTTCTTGATATTTTTAATTCCTAAATTTCATAAAGTTCCTACTAAATTTAGAATTGTAACTAATTGTTTCAATATTAACATAACTAAAGCAGATACGAGTAAAATGTTACAAAATATTTTATAAAATACTACGGATAATTTCGACAAGATTGCTATTATCAAAAATAGCTATGGAATTAATTATATAAAAGATAAAGATAAAAATATTTACAATGCTTATAGCTATCACTTCGAAGATTTGTTTAATTCAATAGATACTGAGGATTTAATTAAGGTAATCTTAATTCATTTTAAAGAATTAAAAATTAATAGTTCTTAATTTCTTACAAGAAATTTAAATTTCTTTTTAATATAGTCTTAAGAGAAAATTATGTTGGGAATAACGGGGGAAAAAAACTACAAACAAATTAAACACATAGCTCAAGGTGATCCTGCTAGTAAAAGATATATATGTTTGCTAATACATGAATATAAATTTTAAGAAAACTATAATCTCAAGTTATTTATACATAGTGGCAATCTTATAATTTTTCAAATTAATTTCACAACACAAGAGGTTAAATCACGTTTTCCATTTTTATCCTCGTTATTTAAATTAGATTAGAACAAATGCAAACTCTTAAGAAACAGGTTTTTTAGACGTTAATTTAAAAATTATGGATATGATTATTAGTCACGCATATGATAAGAGAAATAATAGTTTCCCCATTAATAGGGTTCCTTTCTTTGATAGCAATTTAAGCTAAATATACATAGGAACATTTTAAACGATTTTTTACTTAAAAATATCAAATTAGTTCATATGCCTCTAAATATTCAAAATAATTTAAATAATTGCTTTTTTTATTTGTTCTAAAGTTGATTACCCAATCAATTTTTTTAAAAAGAGAAATTTAAAAAACATAAAAACTATAAAATTGGTTAATTGTAAATTTTCATTATTTGTGTGAATCTAAATGGTTATAATTGTAATTAAAAAAAAATTATTGTTTATTTATTTTCAAATGCTTTTCTTTTTCTATTTAGTGATGAGTTAGTTTGTTAGTAGCGTTGCTTTTATAATGATTTTCTTGCATTTTTAAATTTCGTTTTTAAATATTTTTGTCTTCTAGGATTTCTTTTTCTAAATTTCTGCATTTACAAGTTTTTATTCAATTTTTAATAGTAATTTGTAATTTCAATATTACATGTCAGATATGCAAGCCTTTGACAACATTTTGAACAAATGGTGATTTTAACGTGTCAGAATTTTTTTACACGTGATAACAATGATAGGGGGAAATTGCCAAGTTGTAGAATTTGATGCAGATATCTCTTTTTGAAAATTATTTTTCTTTTCCGGTGAATGAATCTTCAGACACACGGCCCCGCGCGCAAAGGAGTTCAACCGTAAACAAGTTACAGCCCCCGAATGAAGTTCGATGCATTTCTATCTCTCCAAAAAATAAAAGAAAAGAATCAAACGGAATTCTCTCACTTCGCTGAATATTCAAACAATGCTCACATTACAGTGGATTAAAAAAAATTCCCCACATCAATCACTAACGTATCGGATATAAAACTCGTTTCAATCAGACCGAGTTGCTAACAAGATGAAATTTATTACATTTTACAAATATCGACAGAATGACTGGTGAATAATTATATGAAATAATAAATTAATCCTTCAAAGTTAATTTTAATCAGGAATTATAAAACTATCAATGCGGAAGTTATTAATTAGCATTTAAATTTTCCTTCAATTTTTTTTCTCTCATTTAATATATATATAAAATCATATTTTCCACCCGAATAGCTTATAGCGTAATCACGCGATTCAATGGTTTAAAAAAAGCAGTTAGAAAAACAATTAATTGTCACTATACTATCCATTTGAAACGCTTTAGTTATTAATTCTTACAAAGCGTCTTTCAAGTGAAATGCATAGTTGATTAATGTATGCCATTTAAAAAGTTTATAAGTTTGTTTGTTATCCTACAACACTACATCGAGAAATATATTCAGACATTTGGAACTGAATCACACTATACATAGAACTTCCACGTACAGTAAAAAAATTACATTAAAATAATTTTTTTTAATCCTAAAAACAAGTTCTAAATAGTAATCCTAAAAATAAGTTCTAAATAGTAATCCTAAAAATAAGTTCTAAATAGT
>BMAW01083363.1:1369155-1389674 GCA_019974015.1 Nephila pilipes
TAAAAATAAGTTCTAAATAGTAATCCTAAAAATAAGTTCTAAATAGTTTTTAATGAAATGACAAATCAAATTTATGTTTTTTTACGAAGATGTTATATTTTTAAAATCGTAATTCTGAACATCTTAATCCACTTAAAAACTTTTTTTCTATTAATCACTATGCATTTTTTCCTTTGTAATATTGAAAACAATGTTTTAAATTTAGATAATTCTGTTTCAGTCAAGTGTTTCTAATGTCTAGTCCATGAAAATTTAACAGCATCTATTCTCTCTCCTCGGAAATACAATAAAAAAAAAAAAGGGGAATTCAGGAGCGTGTAATAGTTATAATCACATTTTGATAATATATACAAACATATAACTCAACAAGTGTGAATAAAAGAATTCACATGCAACAGATACTATCAAAAATTTTTTTAAATGTCAAAATAGGAAATAATTGCAAAAAAATCTGCACAAGTTATCGCTTCATTCGGAAACAAAAGAAACTACAACATCTCACAAAACATTGAAACGTTTGAAAAGAAAAGAAGCTAACAGAAGCAAAAACCTTTTGCCACAATAGGGCTCTCTGAGATGCTATATAGGAATAACCCGACAATACCTGATAACATCGGAATAGCCCAAGGCCTGGTCTACATTTTCGCATGAAAAAGTTCTTTCACGCATGACGGATTAGAGTCATTCGGAAATAAAGCTACAATTTTTTGTTTCTTTGAATCTTCAGTCTAATACTTCTCTGGATCTTCAGTCTAATACAACGATTACGAGCACTTATTCTCACATTCAGCTACTCAATTCTTCAAATGACATTAATCCCCACAAAAACGCCTTTTTCAGGCCTTAAGCTATGTGTCACTATTTCAGATGCCTCAACTGCTAACTGATTTCTATCTCCGGAAGGCATAAGAGAAAGGGGATCATTGCAATCCATGGACACGACAAAATACTGAAAAGGATGGATTACAGAGAACAATGCTGCAAAAAGGGGCTTACACGCGATACGGTTATTTCTTTTATGAAACATTGCTTCCTTACGGATATGGAACAGGAACTAAAAGTGATAATATTGTTCTCAAATCCAAGCGAAAGCTACTGAAATACAATTGAAACTCATAAATTGAAATGTATAAACAAACGTAATATAAACAATCTTATTTAAGCCGTTTTTTGGTTGGTAATCATTGATAAATTCATAAATCGACAGAAAATGTGTGTGTGGAAAATAATGCTTTAAAACAATTTTATAATTTCACCCGTAATATTTTAGTACATTTAAGAAGGCTTTAAAAAAACAAAGAAGAAACACTGTTTTTTGGGATAGAAAACGAAATGATTGAAAAATATAGAATATAACTTTAGAGAACACAAAAACTATAAATGACCAAAGCACGATAAAATCATTTAAGCAATATCCTTTAAATTCAGTACATGTATTATTTTTCAACGGCATGAACATTCTTTGTATATGAAAAAGGAAGCTGGAAGATGAATTTTGGTGCAGTTACAATTCAGGCAATTTTTTTTAATGCTGAAAAATTATTTAATTTATAGATTTGATTAAATGATTATTTATTAACGTCACAGAAGCAAAACGGACCTCGAAATATGAGCAATACATGATACGGTTGAGTGACAAGGACGACACCTAAACTAGTACTTCGCTCTCAAAACTTACAAATCATGCCAATGTGAGGATTTGGCGTCCCAACAGATTTTACGTACACCAGCCATTCTACACGATGAATTTTTAGTGACATCAAGGTTCGAACCTGTGACTCGCCTGAAATAATGCCAGATCACGACTATGAGCACTCGACTACCGAGACTGTTTTAATTCGCGGGAAACAATACCACGTTACATATAACCTAACATGTGACTGTAACAAATATCGGAGGGAAAAAATTTAAAATAAAAGATTAAAATTTTGCTATTAAAACAGCCACCTTCTTAGTATTGCTTTGACTCAACATGTCAAGCTATAAGGAATCAATTAATGGTAATTTAACATGATGTGTCACAATCTAATGGTTAGCAAACAATTTACAAACAAAATTAATATGGGGAGGGGAGCATTTTCCCATCGAATATTAAAAATTAGAAATACTTAAGAAAGGAGGGGGAGCATCTGGATTTGAAAAATTAGATATACTTAAGAAAAAGGGTAACTTTGTAGGTTCAATTAAGTGGAGAAGCACTAGATAGCAGATGACATAACAGCAGCAATAATCCATTACAATGAACTTTCCATCGTCCGAAAAAGCAAACACGTTTGAATTTATCAATGATCAATAATAATATTAGATGTCAGCTATATATTTTTAAAAATATTAAAAAATTTGAGTAGTAAAATTTCTTGAATTCAAAAGATTTTTTTTTCTTTGTGGTCAATTTGAATTCAAATTACAATAACTAGTTGCAAAAAAATATTTAAAAAAATGTAAAAAACAAAAAAATCATGGCTTAAATACAGCTACTACATTTATTAAATTAATTATATAACAATATGAAGTCAAACCACTTACACTTGCACTCTAAAAATACATATTTTGTCCCGTTTTCAATAATATTTATAATAAATACTATTTCTCAAATAATTGCTTCCATACATTATTTCGAAAACATGAAAATGAACAAAATTTTGAAAAACCAGAATATGATTTTTAATTAAAAGTTCTTCAATGAAAGCCCTTACAGTGACTTTAAAAGTCGATGTATTCTTACTCTAGTAAGAGAAGTTGCGGAAATCGTAACAATAATGTCGGCGCGTCTTCGATAGAAGCAAAGAGCACCACAAACTATATAAATTATTTAAATAGTCGCCGGAATTACTGTAAAGAGTTCTAATAAGCATATTCTATTAATTAACCTTCGGAACTAATTTATTACATTATTTGAAATAAGAACTTCGCCTAGTGACAGAAGCATGATTATGGTAAATTAGCATTACTATATAAGCAATGTACTAAATGAATTATAAAGATCGGAGATGTATTACGAGAGATTAGAGGAATAACTAAAGCAATAAGCGAGATAGTTGTGTGCGTTATATAGGTGTAAGCAATTGTGGGGTGATATTTTGAGAATGCACACCACATTCGGATCCTGTTTACTCAACCCAACTATTTGATGTTATTAAATTAAGTAGAATTCTCAGATATACTTTTTGGTATGGATGCGATTAAATAAACGCTCCTCATTAATAAATTATTTCGATATGGATTCTTGTTTAGTTGTTTGGAGAAAATTAAAGGTTATAACAAATTAGTCAATTTAAAAATATAAATTATGTCAAATTTGACAATATTTCCATTAATTTATCAATATCTAATTGGATTACATAACTTTCTTTTACGCGACTTTAATTAAAATAATATATTTTACGGGTTGTAAACGAATTTGCACCATAATTAGTAAATTGAAAATCATTTAATTTCAATTATGAATTAAATATCATTCATTTATTCTCTTTATGACGAAGTGTTTCGAAATATCCATGATGCACAGAAGATATATAAGGTAATAACTGCTCCATTTATACATATTTTTCGCATGACACAAGTCTATCATTCTTATACAAAGGCGTTAGGGCGATAATATCAAATTTTAGCGGTATTCCCCGACATGTAGGTGATTAATTTAACGCCTTAAATTCTGTATTCTCTATCGATGTTTTACATTAAATAGTATACGGAGCACTTTTGCGAAACCTCACATCCAACATATTTTCAATCAGTTTACCCTTTCTCTGATAATATTTTTTGTTGCTCATTTTTAAATTGCGTTTTGTGAATTTTTCTTAAACGAAATTCTTTCATTTGATTTCGTGTAAAATAAATTTATAATTTTTTCTACATTGTTTCATAAGATCAAAAAATTCTGGTGTGTACAAGAAATTCCTTTTTCGTAATGCCATGTCTATAATACAAACATCTCCATCGTTTGGAACATTTAAATGCCTTGGGAATAAAAAATTTTGATGAATTACTCAATGATGATATTTTCCAAAGACTGGACAGCTCTCAACTACATGAATGCTATTTGTAAATTTTGATTTTGCCCAATACACATATTACAGTATGCGATGACATGACTTTCATTAGTTACATTTTGTAAATGTTTCAGACAGCAAAGGTATTATATCCTGCGATTCCCCTGGAAGCAGTAGTTTTGTCCCATACACACATATTAACTTCATTGTCGTGGAAATTATGAAATCCCTTGCTTACAAAATACATATTTCGCTTATAATATGCGAATATATGTAATATTAGGAATATATAATAATTCCTATATCTATGGAAATTGAGCTTATACAATCTTCATAATCAATTTGTTGCGCAATTTCTTTTCTTGGACAAATTTAAATTGAACAAAGCACTGAAATTTTTTAAGATATTAAATATTAACCAATTATAAATAAAAGTTTCCACTAAATTAATCACAAATTATGTGATTTTTTTTTTCGTGGATTAACACCACTTTCAAAATAACCAGTTCAATTATTTCAGCTATTAAAAAAAAAATCTCGGTTACTTTAAGACAGCCCAATTCACAAAATGTAGGACCTTAAGCACTATTTAAATTTTTATCAGTTCTAAATGCAAGTTATTTTACAGGCTTTTGAAAGCAAATTAACACGAGTGAAAAATTCTCAACGGATGTCACTTACAAAAAAACCCGCAGTGAATTATGTCCTTATTTACTCTTTGAAACACTCCGGCAGCATCCGCATTTAAGGAAATAACTCAGGCGAATAATGCGAAGTGAAGAATATTTAAGAAGTTAAAGGAAGAAAAAAAAAAAGAAGTAAACGCAAATACAGTCATATGAGCAAATACAAATGAAGGGTTGTTTACTAAACACTGATTGCACATGTAGAGAGGAATCCGAATTACAATGCCATTTAGCGAGATTTTTTTTTATTTAAATTTCAGAAAGAGGAAAAACACTAAGAATTAAATATATAATCGGTTCACTTCACAAGCTAACAAATAAATAAAAATATAAGATGAAATTACAATTTTTTTTTTTTTTTTAAAAAAGGCCTAAAGGCAATCTACTTAGAGTACGCGATTAAAAAAAAAGTCATTCTACATTATACACAAATTTAGTCATGAAATATCAGTACATATGAAAAGGCTGAAAAAGTCAATAATAATTGTTGCAATTTACAGTATACAGGAATCTAAATTTTTCAATATCACATTGGGGGAAGGAGGGAGGAATTTGGCTAAAATGCAATTAACATAATTACAAGCAGAGCTATCATCTAGAAATTTTTTTGAGTAAAGCCTTGTAATAATATTATTATACATTTGGAATAAATATTTTCACTAAGCATTCCCCCCCCCTTTTACATTATTACGCTTAAAAGACCCTCCCCCCTGGAAATTCGGTTTCCCCTCCCTCGTATAATAATCATGAGAATATATGAACATGGGCCGCTTCAAGTTCAGAACTGGGTAAAAACTCAATAGGAACAACGCCGACTACAAATTCGCGACCATGACCCCCTAGCCAACCGCGACCACGAGTGACGTGGCAGTTAGGTTCTACATCACTCAAGTTCTTGTTACTCAACTATGATTCAAGATTAGAGTCCGTTGCCAACAGCCTGCTCTCCGTTTAAAAATCATAATTCAAAGTCAATTAATCGTGACTTCTAAGAACATTTCACAGAATATCGTGGTAGTCTTTACCCAAGAATATCATTAATGGCAAAAAATTTCTGCTCCATCCAAGTACTCCAGAAGAAAAATACATATTTTATTTGCTAAAGCTTTAGACACCAATTGTAACATTCTGAAATACTATCGAAGGTGTGTCAGTTACGGAGTTCCTTTGTCACGATTAGGAAATACTTCCTCATCATAAATATTGATTTTAAATTAACTTAATTGGGGTTTGTCATTTTTCAATCAACGAGAAAACCTTGGATCAAGCAATTTCTTTTCAGATGAACTTTTCTCCAATCTTCCACAACTTATAAAAGCAATTATGGTAGTTACGATTGTCAAAGACAAACTTTTACGACCTTGGAGAGCTTCATCCTCAATTAAGGAATTTCATCCACGAAAAATAAAGTTTCTTATTCTTCTAATGTGTGATTGGTTTTTCATAATTAAAATTCTATTTTAAAAAACTAGCTGAAATAATGACCTTTCATTTTTTTTAATCTTGAATTCTGGGTACGTCAGTTAGTGCACTGTCTTAAAATTTTAAATTCTACGGCGAGGTTATGAAAATCACAAAGGAGCCAAACACTCCACAATCCGTAAACGTCTCTTTTTAATTTATGTTTATTCATTTTCATATTATGTAGTTTCATAACATTAAAACCATTATTTATTGAGAGATTAAATTTATCAGTATTTTATTACTTCTTAATCCGATTATTTTAGCATAACAATTTTTATCACATAGTATTAACATGATTAAAAGCTCTGTTTAAGTATAATATAAAAATTACAGATATTATAAAATGATGATTTCTTAAGTATAAAGAATTATATATAAGAAAACTGTAACGCATGAAGTAAAATGTTATGATAGCTTTAATCACCTATTAGAAATGTTTAACCAGCTATGTAGAATATCCTCCCCCAGCTTAAAAGTTACATGCCTCGGCATTATTAAAAATGTCAAAAGAGTTTCAAAAAAAAAATATTTAACATATGAGAGAGGGAAAAAAAAAGAGGATTTAAATTACATTCTTTTGGAATTTCATCTACCATGATTTGAATAAAAATTCCTATTCTTAATTTTATGCTAGTAATAAATAGTTTAGATGAATTTGGAAACATCTTCGAATACAATGACTCCTATCCTTTAGAATATATTTTTAAAAGTCTTAAATAGACTCCCCCCCCCCCATTTTTTTTTTTTTTTTTTTTAATACAAAAAAAAAAAAAATATTTAATTCGTTAAAATGAAGAACGAAAAAAAAAAAAAAATGAATAAACGAATCTTCAACTTCTACAACCTAAGAATAAACTGACCAATTGATTATTTTAAAATTTAAATATTACCAATCTCCATGTAAAATTGAATTTGTATTCCTTTCTCTATTTTATAAGTACCCAAGAAATATTTCGCATTCTGTTTTGTTTATTGTAAGAGATATATCGCTTTACAATAGATGTAAATAGCCCATTGGAGTATTGTTTGAACTGAAAATTCAAAGAAACACTTTGTTGAACGAAAAAGGTTCAACGACGTTACTTTTTTTTCATGCTTTAACGTTCAGAAATTTATCATCTGAAACAGACAGCTTTCGTTTAAACTTGAATTCTGACAGCTTGCATCAATGAAATTCTTTGAAAAAATTAAACTTACTTTTCATACATTATTCTACATCAGACAAACAAAGCAATCATAATTTCACAGCAATAAAATCAATCCTACTGTATCGTAAAAAATTGCTTTAATGAAATATTACATTTTTTTGTTAACCTCAGTCACTTTTCTAAATCCGTTAAAAAAATTTGAATGATAGTTGAGTGGATGAATTTTCCTCTGTTATGTAGAATATAGATTTGCCCTTCACTTTTTTTTTTTCATTGTGAAAAAGAATATGCTTTTAAAAATAGAACCTCTCCCCTAATTCATGAACAAATATATTTGAATGAATAGGTAGAATAAGTACTGTAATTGATCAGGAAAGATAAATCAACTTCTATTAAATTTCATTTTACACAATTATGGATAAATTTTATTCACTATCATTAACAATAAACATGTTCAACCGGAATAATAGAAGAAATATTTATAATTTATATATTTTCAATAAATATTGCGAGTATGTTAAAGAATGATAAAAAAAATTACCACTTAAATCCTGTAGCAAAGACATATACACATCCATTAAATTACAAATGCATCACATATTAAAAACCCTAAAAGTTTATGAATTCCTTCATGCTCATAAGTACAATAATACTTATAACTTGTTTGTTTACTGATCAATGACGGTGTGAGTGAAAATTTTTATTTCTATAAAATAATTTAAAATTTGTTATTTAAAATAAAAGTTATGCATTATTCTTCCCAAGTATATATTATTGAGTTTCGTTGAGGTTCATAAATTTAGCTTCACGATTTCACAATCCACTACTAGCTACATAAATAACAATTCATCTTCATCAGTAATGTTTATACAATTTTCTGCCTAAAATCACAATGACGGTACTATTCCATACGACAAGGGCTCTAAATAGTTAGGTTACTTGTTGGATCCTAAGGAAGAGATATATTGAATATCTGATGAAAAAAAAGAAGAAAGACTCGACATTTTGAAATATGTAAGTGGAAGCGATTGGGGAGTTGACGACAATACTCTCAGGATAACTTATGTCTTTCTGCTCAGACCAATCTTAGAATATGACGGCCGTATTTATTTCTGTACAACAGACACTAATCTAATGAAATTGAAGAGAGAATACAATCGAGTGTAGCTCACATTATAGCTGGTATGAGAAATAGTTGCCTTATCCCACTGATCTGATTTTATACAAGTGTGATCTTCAATCCTTAAATTTGAGAAGAAATATGGAACTTGCTAAGCATTTTACTAAGCTTTACAATTTTAGTGAACGAACATTATCATACCTTAGAAATTGGTCAAATAATCAGACACTAATAAGAGAAAACCATTTTTCTCGGATTCATTTGATGGACCAATTAAATTAAAATGTTGAGAGGCATTCCTTGAAGCCAATCATTAACCTCCTATAATTCACTCAAGACCCAAACTAACAAAATTCATTTTCCTATATATGCCTAACAACTTTTGATTTAGAAACCATCAATCAAATTCCAAATTCTGCAATTCAAATTTATATCAATGACAGCCGAGATAAAAGCAATGCCAGTAGCAGAAGTGTCTTCATTAAAACCCCTACTTCCTCTAATAAAATCAAGATATGAAGCAAGATTTTCAGATCAGAGCTTATTGCTGCTGAAGAAGTACTGAATTCTATTAATACAGAAACCTCATTCTTCAAAATTTGGATCTTATCAGGCAGTCGCAGTACCCTCTAGCACCTGAGTAACTGGACTGAGGTTGACGATAGAGCTGCTGTTTCTATTCTTGGAACCCTCAAACTTCTTTCGCAGCAACACGAAAGTTACTTCTAATGGATCCCGTCTCATATAGGACTCTGGTGAGTGAGTGACTATGTGGTTTTATGGCGCAAAAACCAGATGTGGCTAAGGTGCGCTAAACAAGGCGGAGTGGAAAAAAAACACATACTAGAGAAATATTATACCACACCATTACAAAACATAATAATCCTTTAAATCGTGAGTGATAGAATAAAATTTTTAAAGACAAAATTGTTACGTGATAAGAGTTAAAAACAGTGAATCACGAGTTAAAATATTACAGCAAACTTGTTACAGAAAGTCAAAGATAAAAAGCTAAAGACAGCACAATGATTAAGTTTTTGTTCTTTGATAGTTTTAATGGTAAAGAGCCTTCCATCTCGAGCAAGCCGTTCTCCAAGGAGGAATATTACAGAGAATGAAATCTTCGCCTTCTTCTTCAAAAAAATTCTTTGGGGTTTAAAATTTTTCATTTTAATTCCAATTTCGGGCGTATTTCCTTGTGAGGAATGTGAGATATTGCGTTTTGTTTTATGTTTTTTTTTTTTAGTTTAATGTTTAAAGTAATATCAATTATAGGAATGGACAACCGAGATTTATTTGGTTTGAGGAAGATCGTATAGGTTCGGAGGAATAGTCTTCTGAGTGGATGATATGGAGACTGTAGTTGTCGAGGTAGATGAAGGCATCGGATTGGATGGAGATGACAATAGTTTTAGTAATTGTAATGCGGACATATTACTTTTGTAATGTTTGATCAGTTTGAATGTTAGTGGAAAGAGTAGATTTAACAGTATGGGAATACGTTTGAGAAACCCTTGAGGCTAAAGGGTTTTGCACTTCTATGAAGGAAATATTGCGGGTAGTTTAATATCTTGAATCTATTTTTCTATTTCTCATTTCGGCCATATTTTGGCACCAGATGGGTGTGATCGTTGGAAATTAACAAACTTTGGCTCCAGATGGCAATCCTTTAACGAATATCAACAGATGCACTAGAACATGTCAATAGCAATTTGCAGGTAATTTGTGAATGGTTGAACCTCTTAACCCTTGAAGCAGAGCAGATGATCTTAAATTCATGGCCATATTTTACAGTTGAGATAATTTGCTTGAATTGTAGATAATAATTTGAGGGGCTATTGAAAGATAAAATTAAATGTTTTATATAAAACATTTTTGCGGACAAAAATGATTTAGATATTAAAGCAATCTTAGTTTACATTAATGAGTCACCGGATTTTAATTTTTTGACAGATTTTGGTTCACTATCAATACCTTATTGAGCTTTTTGTACAGCGAAAGGAGTTTTTCTTTGATATTTTAAGTTTAAGTAAGGAAATGGTTTAAAAAAAAATGCGAATATGTAGCAATTTTATCAATGTTGCTGAAGGTGAGGAAAATAAGGGCTTTATGCAAGCACGAAAGAGAAGGATTCATATAGGAAAAAGTCTTCGTCCTGAAATGCCACCATAGAGTTCAACAAAGGAGGCAGTTACCTGGAGGCCATCCAAGATATAGTACAGCAGTATCATAATGCAGATCCCACGGGAAACCCGATACACCCCTAATCAGCAGCATTAACCCTACAACAGTCTTTTTGCGATTTCCGAATTTGTGACAGAAGAGGGCTCACCCCTACCACCCATCTACAGCTAATCACTAGCAAAAGGGAATGCAAAAGATATGATTAAGACATCACTTTCCTCAATCCGAAACGCTGCACATGTAATCATGCGGATTGGCAAACCAACACAAAAAGTGAGAAAAAATTAAATGCAAAAACAAAGAAACCGTTAAAAAATATAAGGCGCAAACAAAGTTCCATTTTAGTAAAAGAGAATCTATTAAAAAATTAGCAAAATGTCACATGTAAATGATGGAGAAACATGTGTATCTGATATCTAAACAAGAAAAAAGGAAAGAAAAGTGAAAATTGGTCAACAAGAAAGATCAAAAATAGATAAGAATCGCTATGATATCCAGGAGGCGCACCACCCATATTTATCAAAAAAAAAAAAAAAAAAAAAAGATAAACCTCACGAGAAAGTAAAAGATTACGAGGGTACCTGGGAGTCATGATTCCCATAGTTACCTACTGATAAGCTCCTGATGGGTAGGACTCTTTGGAAATGAAACTGCTGATATTTTGGTCACGGCAGAACTTCAAATGAAAATACAAATACTTCTTTCATTTTCTTTGAAACTATTAAAAAAATAAAATTTCAAACAGCAATTATGAAAGACTCCTCCGCCATATTCATGGTATAATCGAAAAACTTCTCGTCTTACCCTTACCATTAAGGGAGATAGAGACACCAAACGAACACTCGTAGACTTTGAAAGTGGACACATTAGGAGTCTAACTTTTGACAAGGGGCAGAAAACTTTTCCGAACTGCATCATTAATAATTTTTCGAAGGATTCTCTCAAGCATCTCATTATATTATATGGGACTTGATAAATAATATATAATTACTTCGGCCTTCTAGCTTTCGGCCAAACCATGTAATAAATCACAACAACAAAAGAATATAGTATTAACAACGGTATGATTTGTAATATGCTAGAATCAAAAATAATAGTTCCCAAGCCCTTAAAAGCTTTTCTTGCAATGCAATGGCAAATAAATGGAAAGAATAGGTTATGCCAAGCAACAAATCAGAGTGGAAGAAAAATTTCATTTCCGAAAGTTAAGTATTCTAACTTAACTTCTTTATTATTATATTTAGTACTTTTTAATGAAAAAAGCTTTAGAAGAAGTATATTCTCTTCAAAAACTTTTAGTTACAAACTTTGTAATGATTTCAAAGAATGAGATCGTCCTATTTCAGCAAAGACAATTTTACTGTCCCTTTCTCCCTGTTTTAGAAGAGTAGTGGGAAGTCATATAATTTGAAATTTTGTCACAGTGTTTTAAGATGAATTAGATTATTATTTTTTTTATTAACGACGCATTAAGAAGCAAAACGAGGGCTATTGGCGACGGACCTTGTAATTTTGAGTATCAGTTACAAGACGAGGACGACACCAGAGCTGGCTTCAACCTCTCCAAATTTGCACACCCCGCCAACAAGAATAATTAGAGCAGGACAGTATTAAGCATACGAAATAAGTCCATTGTATCAAAAAGCTTTAATTTCAATGCCTATGGTTCATATTCATTTAAAAAAGCTATAATCTCATTCCCTTTCTTTAAAAGAAAGTCAGGCATTTGTGGCATTAAAAAAGTATACTTCATTTTACAGATTTTAAAGCTAATCTATTAATTATACGAATAAAATCTACGGCTTGAAGTTCAATTTGTAAATCAAGGACTGCAAAACAACGAAGAAAAAAAAATCTCATTTAAGTTGCGAATGCGACCAAAATGTAATAGAGCATAAAATGTAACTAATGAAGGAAAAAGAAGGGGGGAAGCAAAAAACCGCATAATCGCAAGTGTTAAAATAATTAAACATCTCAAATGGATTTTTGAGCATTTACAGAAACTCAACCACATCTTTTAATTAAACGTAAATTCAAGTTTTGTATTCTTTAAAATTGCAATATTTATAAGGTCGCATCAGAGATGCACAACGGGTTGTTGATCAAGGAATGAAATGTAATCTTAAACTAATTTCAACGATGTAATTTCTTGCAGCAAGTAATAAAAAAATATATGAGTTTACAAAACGCAGTCTGCTAGGAGCATTAAGATTCTTTTTTCTATCTGCAGATATAATAATATTATCTCAAAAGTACAAATCATAGCATAACCCTACATTTCTCAACAATGTTTGAAAATATTCCAAAAATAAAATCCTTAAGGTTTTCTATTCTAATCATAGCGTGCACCTGATGTTACATGTAGTTCAAAACTACAAACTAAAACGACGATTGGGAAAGGGAAGGAAAGACCAACGAGAGAGAAGTCAGTAGGATACATGTTCTATTCAAACGAAGAAAATTTTCCAAGCGCCGAAAGAATTGGTATTTTTTAATACAGTTCGTTTTTCTCCATATTAAAAGTCCGTAAATGTTCAAATGTGACCTATAATTGCATGGGGTAAGCATTGAAGTTTTTTTTTTTTTTTTTTTTTAATGCTTCAGCGATTTTGTTTTACAAGGTAACAAAAAATAAAAGAATACAAAAACAATTCATTTAATAAAAAAAAACTACTTTTTTAAAGTAAAAAATTAAAAGCTTACAAATTGTCGCAATTGATTAAAACAACTAAATATTATTGTCCAGATTTTAGAAAAGGATAAACATTGGGTTGTTCATTATATTAACATCTGAGACGAGCTTTAAAAACTATTTAACAAGAGATATGGCTTGATAGATTATTAATTAACGTCACATTTAGAAGTAACACGAAGGCTATTGGCGACGGACCTCGCAATTTTGAGCCTCGGTTAAGTGAGGACGACACCTGTGATCAAGTACCTCCCTCTCCAAACTTTCACACAATGCCAAAGGGAGGACTTGGGACCTCGGCAGGTTTATAACGTGCATCAACCCGGGTAAGAATTCGCAACTCAACGGAAAGAATACCGACCGCAAGTTTGTCCACTAGGTTACCATGACCAAATATGAAATAAGGAAAAAAATCAAAATGTCGCTTAATTACGTAAAGGAATCGCGACCTATTGCCGTCTAATTTTCACGTTTTTTTTTTTTTTTTTTTTTGCTTCTCTTCTGGCTGGTTGAGTAAGGCCTTTTTTTTACTACTCCCCCTCAAGTATCATCGTGATGATACGAAGAGGATTATTGGTATATTTGTACAGAAGGTTGTTTTTCGATTTTTTTAGCCATTACTGCAATTAATATACATCCCCTCCCTGTTGAATTTTTTTGCTTGGGACAGTTTCCATTTGAGTTATCGGCCATCTCGTGTTGAGTGGCAGGTCTGGTCGACACGTGCGCCAGAGCCGGAAATATCACTAGTCGTGATTTGTGTGTGTTTGTCTTAGTTAGACATAAGAGGCAAGTGTTCTGCGTCGGGGCATATGCAATCAGTAGATATAGTTCAAGTCCTGAGTCACCACTTCGGCAGCTGGTTGCTTTCCAACCCCGAGAAGGGGGAGAGAGTTGATGACCTTGATGCGGCAGCGTTGTTTCGAACCCTGGACCAGTGGGTCCGAAATTGACGGTCCTACCAACCAGGTTGAAAAGATATCTCATCTGGCTGGTTGAGTAAGGTCTTTTGTTGTAGAAGAGAGTCGCTGCATACTCCCCCTCCAGTATCATCGTGATGATACGAAGATTGTACGAAAGGTTGCTTTTTGATTTGCTTTTGATTGCGTTTGTCTTAAATAGACGTACAGGGGCAAGTGTTTTTACGTCGGGGGCATATGCAATCAGTAGGTATAGGCTGCGCTGCCTTCTAGTGTTCAAGTCCTGAGTTACCACTTCG
This sequence comes from Nephila pilipes, assembly GCA_019974015.1. Taxonomy (NCBI): domain Eukaryota; kingdom Metazoa; phylum Arthropoda; class Arachnida; order Araneae; family Nephilidae; genus Nephila; species Nephila pilipes. The sequence continues at coordinate 1,383,661 of BMAW01083363.1, forward strand.
GCGGCTGGTGGCTTTCCGACCCCGAGGAGAGGGAAAGAGTTGAGTGTTTGGTGACCTTGATGCGGCAGCGTTGTTTCGAACCCTGGACTAAGGGGTTCGAAGTTGACGGTCCTACCAACCAGGCTGAAAAGACATCTCTTCTGGCTGGTTGAGTAAGGTCTTTTAACTTCTAACGTTGTTGTAAAAGAGAGTCGCTGCAAGGGGAAACAATCCCGTACATTAAATTTTAATACTGCAGGTAAAGAGTAGCACATTTATAATGCTACCCTAATTAAATCTTTTATCAAATACATAAAATATGTTCCATATTTAATCTGCTATACACTACAGTGACAAACATATTCTTCATTTTATATATGAAAAAATGTTTGAGCATACGCAATAAATATTTCTCAATTTTAAGAGTACTATACAGATTATTTTCACAAAAGAGTATTTGAACTTAGAAGAGCAACTATTACAAAACTATAAAAGCTACCTTTTTAGAGAAATGAAATTAATTTTCGCTTTTATGAATTTTTTCTCTTTTTTCTTCTCTATGAAATCTCTTTTTAGAGAAAAAATAACACTTCAAAGTTTATAAAATTATATGTGATCATCACTAGAAACACACGACTGGTATCCAGTAGACAATAGAACTCACCCCCGACTTTTTTCAGCATGTCTGGTGCTGCAGTTTGAATGGGTGCGAATATTCACGTCTACAGTTCGTCAACATTCGCGGGCAAAAAAAAAAAAAAAAAAAAAAACCTCGTAAGTTGTCCCAAAGGCGGAAAAAAATTGCAGACTGCTAAATCGGGGCTTCTTTTGGGCTATTGATTAAGAGCAAAATCGTCATCCTCTCTCCGACCAATTCGCCGTATAGTAACAATGGATATCTTTCGTATTTCTAGTGGTGGTCAATGAATGTTGATTAATGTCACCCGCGACGGAACTCGTATTTTTCAACTTCGGATCCGTGACGAAGACGGCACCCGAGTTGGTCTACACTCTACAAATTTTCACACGAGGGCAACGGGAAGTCTTGATTTAACGTGCATTAACTCCGCTACACGGTGGGTTTTAAGTGGAATCAGGACTCAAAACTACGGCTCGACGGAAACAGCGTCGGCCGTGAGCTCGCAACCATGACCACTCGGCTACTGCTGCCACCAGGTGGTGTGGTTCCACTAAACATTTATAATTTTATATAAAATTTAAAATCGTACTTTTAATTCGATTTTTTCAAAAAGATTGTAAATTCTTGTGTTTTGTTATTGTAGCTTTTCATATTTGGAATATTTTTCTGAGAACAACTTAAATAATATATGGATACATTCAAAAAGGAATATTCTTATGATCTTTCATTAACATTAAGGTACTTTATCTTACTTTACAAAGTGTTCTGATTTTACTTTTGGCTCTTTTAACATTAAAAAAAAAACAGCTTCAAAGTTATTATCACTATTGTTAAAGAACAGGACCTGAGTTCTGCTCATTTTTTTCAGACAAAGTGTTCTGTTACATTATTTCACTGCCCCACAAAAAGCAACAAATTTTATTACTGAATAAATCTCTTTGTACTAATATAATAAATAGGTTGTAGAACTATATCCGAGTTATTATTATTTTATTAATTATTATTATTATTTTATTAATGTCTTTTTCGGCACTTTTGTTAGCAATGACGAGTTTACGTCGAACAACAAGACCATAAAAATCTACTAATCTATGAAACTCCTAAAGAGCCGTTCTGCTTGAAATGGGATCTTTTCGATCGATGTTTGAACAGGCTCTTATTTCCCAGTAATGGGTTTGTTTTTAGAGAATAATTCGAGCCATAGCTCGCTGATCCCCTTCCTGACAACTTTCATTTTCATCTACTGTTTCCAAGGTTAGAAATATATTTTCCCTTTTTGATACTTGGACATAATTATTGGTACCACTTATTGAAATAATTGACTTCCTAACTTATTCGTTTACATAGCAAACAGTGGGCTTGAATCGCCCTAAAAGTTTGCATAACAGCTTATTTAACACTTATTCATTACTTTATCTACCACATGTATGATCCTAATTTCATTTCTTAAACTGTAATACTAAATGGGTGCTTTATACTACTTATTAAAATTGAAAAATTGCATATCTATGTAATATATGTGTAAAATATTCTATATGATAGTGTATAAATAGCCATTCATCAGTCTGAAAATGTGTTCTGAATTTAGGTACTGCTCTTTGAATAGAAGCGAAAATAGCTTGAAAGCAGAAAAAGTTTTTGTTTCATTTCTTGTTTTATTATTATTGTTAAAGCAGCAAAACGAGCTTTTGAAATTAAACTTGAAATATTTTGCATATTCTTTTTCCATACAAAACATAAAATTCATTTACAAATTATTAATATATTCACAAACACAACTCCACATTTGAAGGCGAAGAAACTTATGTTACTGTTTACTAAAACAACATTTACTTCCTCATTAGAACCATTAAAATTAAATTTATCTTATTGTTATTATTTTGTTACATAAAAGAAATAATTTTTAAAAATAATTTATAAATAATATGAAATAATTAAGAGTTAGAGCTTTTCATAAGTGTATTCGGAAGATAGCTAGAGATCTAACTTGGTCGATGCGATGAAAGATATTTTTCTGATTTATAGACCGTTTAGATGGTCTAATTCACATTTACTGTTAAATGTGACAATTTTTTTTTCCTCCAAGAATGCCCTAAACATAATCTTTTAACAATTCCATCCGGCTGGAAGGGAAATTTTAAGCTCACAAAACATTTAAAAGGATATAAAATTTTCAATTAAGACTAGTGCTTCAAATGGGCAGAGAATAATAGTTTTATCTCTTAGGGTATGGAAATTACGATCGAGTGTTTAGAGACGCTACAAAAAAGGATTAAGACTTCGTTTCGTCACGACACAATGATTTCCCTGCACAACGGAACTCAACGGGTTGCCCGGATTTTGCGTTAAATCACACCTCGTTGCTCGGGTCAATCATTGCACGTGATTCTTTCCATCAAACTTATAAAGGTGTGTGGTGGAGGTAAAGGGAGAGGAATCCGAATGCGAACAACAAATCAACAACTGCGATAAGCATCGATAATTTGGTATCAGTTGGAAAAAGAAATTTTGAAGCTTTAGAGTGATCACATTTATTTCAAGACAAATGGTTGAAAAAATTGGAAGGAAAAGCACATTCATAATAATTTAATACTAAGCACGAATATTTTACATATATCGAACCAGTTTAATGCTCCACATTCGATAAATTTGTGCTTCACTGATTTAGTAACATAGATACACTTAAAGTAAAGAAAGCAAACAGCTTTATTTTCAAATAAAGTTGAAGAAATATGAAAATTATAATGGAGCACAATTTATAACATAATCCATCGAGTGAATCAAGAAAACGATAATAATGCTATATTGTTTGCTTTTCGATACATTTAAAGTGAATTTTATTGATCTTCCATGGTTTAAAATTTTCATATATCAATAGATTTCAATTTTTACACTAATCTCATTTCTCGATGTTAAAGCATTAAATTTTTTTTTTTTTTTTCTTTACAACAGAAAATAAATTTTCGCATATATATACAGAGATAAAGGGAGTTTAATGTGTGAGCATTATTAAAAATAGTACAGAAGAAAATATTATTTAAAAAAACAGAATTCTAAAATGATTAATAGTTGCGAAAAGAAACATACTTAAAATTTTTTTTCGATAACAAAAAATTGTTTAGAAAGAAAGTCAAATTATTTTTGCATATCTAATTACATAAACACAAAAGAAATAGAAAAACAAATAAAAACTAAGACACAAATTTACCTGAAAAAAAAAAATACGAGACCCATAAATGATGGCAAGAAAAGAAGAAAAATCGTAAAAAAATACAGACAAGAGATCGAAAATCAATAATAAATTATTATTATTTTTTTTTTTGGGGGGGGCCGGGGGGGGAATCCTACAGAAAATGAAATAAACATTTTAAAATTCTGTATCCGATTGAAAACAGATATAACTTTCCCAAATACAGAAATGCTATGAAACGAATTGGTATATAATTGCTTTTCATCTTATATAACCAATTCTGAAATTTTACTTCAATAAAGAACAATATTGGGACCGACTTTTATTGAGAATTTCAAGATTCAGAAATACAATATTTTGTGCAAAAACATATCATTCAAAAGATACTCAATGAAATGGGTGGGGAGTTGCATTTTCTTTATAAACATGTACATTTTTAGCACACGTTTAAAGTTTTCTTTTATACATCAAAATTTCCAGAGAAAAAAAAATCATATTAAATTTTATCATAGGATTTTTATTTCATGTGGCTCTAGTTTGCACATTAATAAAAATCATTTTATTGAAGTAGAAGTATGATACCAATCAAACTGGTTTCTATCACAGAGCATATCAGTCTAATGTAGATCAACGAGTATCACGTTTCTTCGCATTTATAAATTTTTAACAAAATTAAAAATTTATAATTAACATAACAAGAAGTACAAAAATTGTATGAAATTTCCACAGAATACTTCTGAATTTAAAGATAATCCGGTACACAAACGGAAGAGATTACGCTTCAAAATCTACAGGCGGTCACTACAAATTTACCCTATATAAAATGAATTCGGAACGCATACTTTTAGAACAGTTTAAGTCCTTATTATCGAAGTTAATTCAAAAATAAGAAGTTTATTAATTTGACAAAAAAGCTAAATTCTGTTTGATATCAACACGAAGGTTTTTAGATCCACAAAATAATTTTACAACGTGCAGACGTGTCCAAAGAGCATGCAAAAATAAACTTTACCCAATTCTGCTACGAACAATTGAGATTATCACGCGTAACAAACATATGTTCCTGTAATTTATTCGAGCATTGATGAGGAATAGTTTAATCTTATTAAGGGATTAATTATAAGCTCTTCAGAAAAAAAAACCCGATAGAATCCGGAAATGAGCGCGTTCTTAAATGCAATAAATGTTCAAAAACTTCATGAATACAATTATTTCAGAGCTGTAGCAGATAAACTACTCAGTGTTATCGAAATCATTAGATTCACATGATAGAAGCATCTACTTTTTTTTTTTTTTTTTTTTGTCATTGAAATGGGATCCTCACAGTAAAAAACTTAAATAGGGAGTTATAATAATGTCTTAAAAGGAATAATGGTGTCGTTCCACAAATACTAAGAAAAAGGGAAAACAACTAAAAAAGACAAGAGAAGCAACAGTAAAACAAACTGGGTCATAAATTTTCAACGTGTCCGCTCTTACACACGATGAGATATTGCACACAAATAGCGGTGCAGCTCGTACTACCCATGTAAAGAGGAACTCCATTTGTGATGGTCGATTTCACAGACAAAATTTGCGTATTTGATAAGTACATTTTGGATTACGGGTATATCTACAACCAGAAATTCGTTTGAGTGAAAACGAGTGACTGTAACTACCATGGGAACATGAACGGCAGGAGATAATTCTGTCACCAAAATGTTGATAGAATACTCTACATGTGGGACAGTACCAAGTTGCATCCACACGACACCAGAGACAACATTTCGCTGTTGCAATTCGGGAATGACGTAATAGATAAATATTGATTCATACCGAGAACTCATTGCTGTCTACATTCGTAGAATATTGGCCACAATCTCGTCAAAAAATGACGGTCAAGGATGTCAAACGTTTGGTCACTTTGTAAACGTAACGTCAAGCAATTTGAAGATAAAATTATCTTCCGCTTTTCCATGTTCCCTATGCCTCCAAGATCTCCCGATTCCACCAATGGATTTCTGACTGCGGGGATATCGGAACTATTTCCGATGTGAAAGATACCGTCACAAGTGAAGATTTAATGATTTCTCTAAACATGATACATATTGTGGTGCTATCCTCTATCTGTCGCATGTAAAGCGTCGATTGTGTGTGAGGGCAGACAGGCTGAAAATGTTATACACAAAGATGTTTGCATTTCTATGGCTTCTCAGTCTTTTATTG